>VXBT01010974.1:501024-775505 GCA_013400235.1 Oriolus oriolus
GGAGGAAGAACTTAATTTCAAGGATCTGAAAATTCCGTTTTCAGGAGAATTTGTCTTTACAGAGACTCAGTTTTCAGGTATCTTCTAACGCTTGGAGGTCAGACTAAAGTTTCTTTTAATTACAATAAACAAAGTATCTCAGTAGGACATTTTTTCTTTATGTCTTTGCCAGATTTGTGGAACAAATCCAAACTGGTAATGCCTCATTTTTAAAAAGCAAAACTGATTTCCAAATGTGCATGAAGCTGTTTTTGAGAGATTAGTGCAGGCAAGTTTACTTAGAAATTTCAGAAGTTTTCCTACGGAAAAAAAAAAAAGTAATATATTTTCTTGTTTTGACTAAGATCTCTAAATATTTCACCATAAACGCTGCAACAGATAAGTGACACAAAGAAATTCTGAGTCAAAGCTGTCAAACTGTAACTTATAATAAGCAGCCCACTCTTGAACCATTCTAAATTGCACAATTTAAGTCAAAACAAACACAAGCAACTAATAGTCATTTGAGAAGTAACATCAATGACACTTTTCACTTTTTTTTGCCTCATAATTGTACTCCCTTTGAGAAAGAACAGCTAGCATTACTATCTAATTTCTCAGTTTAAAGGTAAGTTTAAGCTACATTTCTTTCAAGCTGACATCCGGAACAACGTGTCCTTTTGCTATACATAGATTCTACAGGTCTCTGTGACGCAGATGAGCCAAACCACTACTTTCAACACTGTGTGACAAATATATCCAGGTACAAAATGGATAATGATTAATAAAAATATTTTTATTACATTTTCTGTAAGAATACACAGCAGAAAAAAACCCCACAAAACCAGAACAGAGTAAACTGAAGTAGTTTATATGTTACAGATGCTACTTCTTAGGATAAACATAGCACAGGAGAAGAAACCAGAACCTGCAGCAATGGGAGAATTATCCCCAAGGCCATCAGATTTTTCAAAAGATCACAGGTGATTGTCATTAGGTTTATAAACAGCTGAGCTATTTCTTATTTGCATGAGACATCTGAAGAGAAAATATTTTCAAATGTTATTCTTTAATAAATCAAGAAATCTAATACTAAAACACTGGCCATATTAGAACTAAAACCACAACTAATTCAAAACAGTTAACATTTTCTATTTAATTTCTGATTGCGTACATAATCATAATACTAATATTTGAAACATTGTAAGAGTAGCCTTGTTTAGTTGTGAGGCTAAAGCAATGCTTAATAATTAGCAAACTGTTAAAGTAGGATGTTATTTATTTTCTCTGTTTTTGATAGAGTGACAGGATTAATGCTGCTTCATAAACAGCAAGTTGACTCTGCACAAAAACAGTATCAAGAATATATATTTACAATTAAAAGGAAAAGGAACAATGTAAGAGATGCCTCAAGGATAGAAAAAAGTAATAAAGTTCAAGCAAATCACATGCTTATAATGGTTTGCAGAGGCTCGCACTTTTGACTAAAGAAGCAAATTAAATAAACTAATGTCTGGTGCCTCTGAAACCACAGTCAAGATGACAATGTAACTGGACTTACAGAAAAAGAAGTAGTGGCCCAACATCAAAGAAAACACACTTAAAAAGGAAAAAAAACATTAAAAAAGAGAAAAGAAAGTTGCATCCAATTTCCATCCATCCAAGAACAAACTAGAAAGATTTTAGAATCCTGAGAATTGCCTTTCTGGTTTTAGTTTAAACAATGCCCAAGAATTTTTTTTCTGAGCATTCAAGTCCCTAACCAGATTTTCTCAGGACTGTAAGAATTCATGACAAAGAGCCTCAAAATGTTACTGAACTATTTCATTGATATTTTCCTGCTATTTTCTTTTCCCTGGCAATACACACACAAAAAAACTGTTCCCTCAGTAAAGTGACTTCAGCAACAGGAATGTGTGTGTTTGCAACAGCTTTTTCATGTAAGAGAATGTTGACTTTGAAACAAACAAATAATGAAGAACATTTTGCTGTGAAAAACTGTGGTCTTTAAGAGAAACAGGGCAATTTCTTTTTGTCCCATGATGGAAAGGAAAATGGTGTCATTAACCATAGAGTGAAATAAATTTCAGGCCCAGTTCAGGACTCCATTAGCCAAGGAACCTCACCATTCTGCAGACATTTTGAAATATATATTTTGGTCTAAAAAGAGGTAAAAAATTAAGGGAGTGGAAAAAAACATGAACATACTTCAGTTATTGTCTACTCTATTATAAAAACAAAAGTAAAATTATCCTTCAGTATTATCAGTAACAACCCAAACATCATTTAGAATACAAGCTATACCACATTATAACACTCAGAGACAAAATCTTGATTTCATTAAGAATGGTTTTATAAGTCAATTTTAGCATTAAAGATAAAGACTCAGCTATTTGGAGATAATTGTATACCTAAACACCACTGATTTTAATAGCATTTAAGTACTTTCAAGTACTTAAAAACATCTAAACCCCAAAACTAAAGCCTACATAATGGAGAAAATTAATATATTACAAAAGTCTTTTATCAGCTAACACTGAAATAAAGGAAAAGAATACCCTTTCCTGTTTATTAGAGCATTGTATAGATGAACTATTCAACTGGAAAACATTTCCATATTCTAGCAAAACACTCCAAAAGGAAAATATTTAACCAGTCTCTTACTAGTTAATTTTGATACTCTAAGCTTTTGTTGAGGATAATTAAGTCCATAGTATGTAACAACGAGACTTTTAACCCTTCTCTTTCTAAACACACTCAAATAAGATAAAGAATTTTTTTCTGCAGTCAACATTAAACCTAGAAATATTTAAGTTAAGTGTTTGAGCTAATCTGAAGCTATATGTGATAATGTCAGTTAAGCAAAGAAATATCTTTTGGATGAGAAAATAACATAAGAAGCACTATTTTAAAGTCTATTTAGCTTATTCTAACGAAGTTTCAAATTCACTGGCTCTTCATTTTCACTGTCAGTTACCTTTCTGCTTTATGTGGGACTTTAGAGAAGAAAACAGGAGGGGTGGGAAGAAATAAAATCTAATTATAGATAGATATATTTTTCTTCCATGGAACAACTTGAGAAAGGCTTAGTGTCCAGCTGAAGATGTTTGTTTTTTCACAAGTGCTAAACACAGGACTGTGCAATAGCTTGAGGAATAATTTGCAGAATCACAGCTTAAACCAACAGATGGATCAGACAATGAATGAGAAAGTTAGCACTTGAAGTAATAGTTCCCAACTCAGTACAAGTTTGGATTTTGAGCAGTAAGTTTGATAAACAAGCAAACACTATGCAGAAATTCTGCTTTCTCCAGCATGGGATTTTCTCCCTCACTAGAACCACTACAAACTTCAGCAACGCAGACAGTAAACTGAGCAAAGAGAACAGCATATTGGAAAATCCACCTCTTCCAGAGTGGCATTCAATCCACACAATGAATGCAAAAGTCTTCATCAGGCTTAAATATTTGCCTTTGCAAACTGTCAAATATCAGCACTGTTTGATTATGAAAATGGAGGAGAAAAAAACCAAACAGTGCCAAAAGCACTGCCTTACATGTTAAGACAAAAGTAATAAGGAAAAGATTTAGCAGTATCTCCACAGATATTAATTAGAGTCCCTAACTTAATGAAAACTATATGGAGGGGATACAATTTGCATTAGGTTTATTTTTTCATGAAACTATACAGAGGTTCTTTTCTAAGGCAGTGAAATCAGCTTATATTAAAGACAAAAAAAAAGAATTGGGCATGGATTTCTATGGCTATACAACAAAAGAGGTAACAGTAGCATCGCTATTTTAAGAGTCAAAAATGGAACATTAGTATGCATAAAATTCTCAGAGGATTGTATATCTCCTGGATTCAGACATGTCAGTATTTAGAAAATTAGAACATCAATCCACTTTTACAATGACACAAAGACTTGCCAGCCCTCCTCCGAGTAATACAACAAAAGCAGAAATAGCTTCTCCCTGGTTACTTGCAAGATTAACAACGTACCATTCTGCTACTGGTTTGGCAATGCTGTCAAAAATCACATCTTGTTTTGCCTCTTGACCAAAAATTTTCTGAAATCTGAAAATATTAATGAAATAATAATTGCTTAGAATGTTAAAACACTACTTGATTCATACATTTTTGTTTGTGTTTGCAATAGTCAATGTTTACATCATTAGGCTTACATAACTTAGTACAATGTTTTCCCTGTAGTCTTACCCACAGCTTGCTGTTGTGCTATTGTACAGAAATAGGCGGTACACAGAGCTGCTTTGACAAGATCTGTACAATAAAATCCTCTGATAAAATGATGTGGCTTAGAAAAAAATAAACTGTATTTTAAATCTATCAAGAGAATTAGTGTTTGTAACTGGCACCACACTGAATCCTGGATAAATAGATTACACTATAACCAAATACAGCATCCCACCAGTAGAGCCAGGCTCACATTTTTTCAAGCTATTTCCTTCATTCTGCTGCACAATTACTATAGGTCACAAGGAGATATTTAATTCAATATGTTTTGTCATTTTCTATAGAAAATACCTGCAGTTATTTTACAGAATCAGAATTCTTGAGGTTGGAAGGGACCATTTACTCCAATTCCCCTGAACTGGAGCAAAGCCACCCAGAACAGGGTTCTGTCCAGTCAGATTTTGACTATTTCCACATAAAAAGGCTGCACAACCTCTCTGGGCAACCTGTTCCAGTATTTGATCACTTCACCAGCACAGGAAGGATATCAACCTTCTCTCTTGCCATCGACCACCGCTCCTGTTGGAGCAAGTCCAGAAGAGGCCACTAAGATGGTTATAGGGATGGAGCACCTCTCCTTTGAAGAAAAGCTAACAGAATTGGGATTGTTCAACCTGGAAAAGAAAAGGCCTTGAGGTGACCTAATGGAGGTCTTACCGTACCTGAAGGGACCCTACGAGAAAGACAGAGAGGGACTTTTCACTAGGACACGTAGTGACAGCGCAGGGGGGAATGGCTTCGAACTGAGAGTAGGTTGCCATAACATATTAGGAAGAAATTATTTACCATGAGAGTGTTGAGGCACTGGAACAGGCTGCCCAGAGAAGCTGTGGTGCTCCGCCCCTGGAAGTGTTAAAGGCCAGGCTGCATGAAGCTCTTAGCAACCTGGTCTAATGGCAGAGGGGGTTGGAACTAGATGATCTTTAAGGTTCCTTCCAACACATGCCATTCTACGATTGTGGTATTTCCTGTATTTCAATTTGTGGCCATTAACTCTTGTCCTGCACATGGGCACCCCTGAGAAGCATCTGGTTCCATCTTCTCTATCTCCCCTTTCCCCATCAGGTGTTAATAGATATTGATAAGATCACCTTGAGCCTTCTCTGAGGTGAACAGTCTCAGGTCCCTCAGCCTCTCCTCACACGTTAGACTCTCCAGTCCCTTAATCATCTTTATGTCCCTTTGCTGGAACCCAGAACTAGACATAGAATTCCAGATGTGATCTCACTGTTTTTGATGAGGGGAAGGATCAACTTCCCTGATCTGCTGGCAATGCTCTTCTTAATTCCGCCCAGGGGTTGTTGACCTTCTTTGCTGCAAATGGTGTATTGCTGACTGATGTTCAACTTTTTGTCTACCAGTATACAAGGTGTGCATATCTGCTTTCAGTCATCCATGAGCCTGCCCTGGTTACTCCTCAATGGGGGCAGGACTTGCTATTTCATTTTGTTTAATTTTATTAGATTCCTATTGACTCATTTCTTCAGTCTCTTGAGGTCAGCGGGAATGGCTGGTGCATCAACCACGCCCCTCAGTTTCATATTGTCTGTGAACTTGCTGAAGCTACACTTGGTCCCACCACCGAGGTCATCAATGCTAAACAGGACTGGCCTCCGGCTGGCCTGGCTGACAGCCCTCTGATCCCAGCAGCTCAGGTTGTTTTCAGCACCCCTCACTGTGTCCCTATGTAGGCTTTCCCGATTCCATTCCTCACGCAGCATTCCTGGGTCACCTGACAGTGCTCCCACCCATTCTACCCCTACTTTTAATATTGCCATTTAGCTGGGAGATGCTTCCTCATCCAGTCAGGCCTCCTGCTGCCTTTGCATCATTTTCTGTTCATGTGGATGGATTGTTCTTGAGCTTGGAGAAGGTGATCCTTGAAAATCAGCCAGTTTTCCTGGACATCTCTCCAGAACTGTGTCTCTGAGAATTCTTTCAAGCAGATCCATGAAGAAGCCAAAGTCTGCATTAATGAAGTCCAGGGCTGCGACCCTACTTTTTGCCTTACTCCCTTCTCTCAGTATCCTGAATTTCACTATCTCAGAGCCACTGCAGTCAAAGCTACCTCCAGGCTTAATATCCCTCAGCAGTTCATCCATGTTTGCAAATATCCCGACTGGCTTTTTAACTGTATGTTAGGAAGTTGTCATCCACACACTCCAGCAGCCTCCTGTACTGCTGGTGCCCTGCTGTGTTGCCCCCCTGTCTGGAACTTTATACTCCCACAGAACTTCCCAGGGTGTGCAGAAAGGCCTTATGGACACTGGGTGCGTAGAAAGGCACCGTGCTGACCCATGCAGTGGGTACAGCATCACAGACAAATGCCATACACAAAACATATATTCTATCCTGCTAATGTTTAATCAGTCAAGTAACTCCAACAATTATTCTTGCATTGTCTTAAGGATAATAAGGCATACGGTTTCTCAAAAATCAATCTCTACGGAGTTTTTAATAAAATATAAAGTCAGACAAAATATCAGCATTCATTAAGTCAGGCTTGGGCATCTGTAACCTAAGAAAGTGTTGCATATTAATCTATTTGGAGAGGGCAGCTCCTCTCTTCCCAAGCAGATTACCCCAGCTGATGTAAAATGACATCAGTCTGAGCTGCAGTTGTTTATGTGAAGCTCTCTTTTTTAAGAGAAACAAGTTACTTCTTGTTTATTTTAAAAAATAAAGCATATCCAAACTGGAAAAAGACAGTCTTGATCTCATCATTAGAGGTGATTATATATCTAGCTTTATTCATCATCAAAATTTTAAAGTGTTGCCTCACTTTTCTGTTGAAGTAATAAAAATGTCTGATACTGCTGTACTGATTTTAAGTTCCTAAAATACATGTACATTCTACAATGTTATAAATACATATTATAATATTGGCTTTTCACAAATACTAAAATGGATGCTATATGTGTAATGTTAATTCTTAGAGTAGCTTTGTTATAAAGATATAGTTTTGTAACAATAACTAATACCTTCATTTCTGTTACTAACTAAACTTAGACATAGTAGTGAAATAGCTGATACAGTTATGCTTGTGGTGAGTGAACTGTCTGCTTGGCTGGATAACATCCAATGAACGTGTGATGAAGGCCCCTGCTACGGCCATGCCAGCTATCAGCAACAACCGTCTGCAGAAACCATGGGCCAAAGCTCAAGCTGGATGTGATAATAAAAACTGATTAAAACCACAGCCAAAAATGAGCATGCTCAGAAAAGGAGGAACTGAGGAGGGGCCATTCTAAACAGTCCCTGGAACATGTAAACTAGTTTAAGGAAAAGTTTGAGTATGTGTAATTGTTTATGAATATGCATTAGGCTGATGTGATAGTAAAGGTATGTAAAGGGTGTCTCCACAATAGCAGGTGTGCTCTTGGCTGAGAGCCAAGGGTATCCAGCGCTGTAATCTTTTGCTTTAGCCTTGTCCCCTATTGTCCTTTATTAAACTTTTAAATTTTAACAGGAGAGTGAACCTCATTTTTCACATACAACCAAGGATTTGTTTCTTCCAATAATTTCTGGTTTTCTTTACCTTGCTTTGGCTATGTCTAAAACAGAGTTTCTAAACAGTTTTGTACATCAAGACTTCTTTAGCCAGCCTATGAAAACTCATTAGATCATGAGAGAGCACACAGTCCTGCTTCAGTCTTCATACACCAATTCAAAACAAGATGCAAAAATAGAAGAACTGAAAAATGAATCTTTGAGATGAGACTAAGAAATGCATAATGACTTGCACTGGACAGACAACAGTACAACAATTTTATCCAATGCTACCAGACTCACTGTAGTGAAGAGCATATGCCGAAGTATTCCTCTTGTTAAGGGAGTTATATAAAAATAAGCCTATCTCTACCATAATTTAATTTTAAAATTAGACTTTTCCTGATTCTATATATCAGTATCACAAAATTAGACTTTTCCTGATTCTATATATCAGTATCACTGCACACAGTGTTGTCAATCACTACAGGCAGAGGGTACAAAGATAAGGCTTCTACTCACTTGAACTTGTAGCTTTCTCGTTTATTATTGATGAACCCATCTGCTAAGTCACGTGGCACAGCAATCTCCAGACAGGGCAGAGGTCCCTCATCATCAACTGAGTAAGTCTAATAAGGATTAGATACAAATTCACACAATTTCATCAATAGAACAACATTACCCTTACATATAACACTTACCTAAGCTTAGCATCTGTAATTGTGTGGAGATAAACCTTTTACAAATTGCACTTAATATGTGAACAGACCTTCCTTAACTACTACACAACAAAACCAGCCCACACCAGCATTATCCTGTCACTATGTAAACAGTACAATAATATTTGAAACAAAAGCGTAGCCTCTTTGCCATAATCTGCTCACTAAACCACTTTAACACCTGTGATGTTATTAAAAAACAAAGCACAGCCCCCAATGCAAACTTTTCCAAAAAATCTGGAAGAATACATTAGGAAAGGCTACGACAAGACACAGGTTGCGATGAGAAGAGCTGGTTTAAGATGAGAAGAGCTGGTTTAAAACGAGAAGGCAATTAAGAGACCTAAATGCACGGTTCCTGAGGAACGCTTTCATTATCTTTATTATCCCTTGGGAGGGAAGCTGTACACTGGGAGCAACGCGTTCCCCTCCCTTGCTCAGAACACCGCTGAACTGCACAAACCCAGTGACGCGTGTCAAGCGCTTTCCTGCGGAGCCCTTCTCTAGTAACTAGGCTGGGAATAAGTTCCTCACCCACTTCTCCCAACAGTTACAGCCTAAACTCCTCTATTTCGTGGTTTTAAGAACTTCCTAAGGCTTCAGAACGCAGGAGCTTTTCACCGCACACCTACCCACGTATCAGCCTCTCAGCCCCCGCCAGCCGCCCGAGCCCCTTGAGGGGCCCCACGCCGCCCCGCTCCCCCCACCTGAGCGGGGAACGCGGGTCCCCGGGCAACCCTTGGCTCTCCCCGGCCTCCCAAGTGCACCCCCGGGGCACAGCTCCTGGCCTACCCCCGCCTGCTGCCGCCTGCCCAGCGGCTTCACCCGCGCGTACACCCGGATCGTTTCCTTCACCATCGCCGCCGCCACCGGACCCCGGCAACGGTAACCGGGCACGCGCCGCCGCGCGCCCCGCGGCGGGAGCGGCTCCCAGCCCTCACACGCCCTCAGGGAGCGGGGAGCGGCCTCGCTCCGCCTACCGCAGGTGTCCGGCTGCCGCCGGTGACCGCCTGCCTAGCCCATCGTACCGGCTCCCCGCCAGCTGTGCTCCCCGCGGCCCGAGCTTCACGGCTGCGAGCGAAGGGAGCTCGCACACACTGTCCGGCCCAGAGGTGCGGTGCGCGGCGGGCGTGCGGAGCGGTGCAGGGATTCCCTTGCCGATCTCTTGCGCTGCACCTGTTTGTCCGCAGAGGTCTCCCGGCTCAACCCACCCGCAAAAGGCTCAAGAGAAGAAGGTCTTTTGTCGTTATGCAGCTGAAACACCATGGAGGGAAACTGAGGGGAAATACCAAAACTGCAGGTAGTGAGGATATCAGTTCCTTAATTCTAACATAAAAATCGTTGTGGAAAAAATACCTGCTAGTGGAAAAAGAGGCTGTTGTCTTGCTATGAGCGCTAAACCTAGAGAGCAGTAATAGCAGAACCCCATCATTCTGTGAAGTGGTCACTGAAGAGTCACACAAACAACATGATGGTATTTTGGCCTTCGTTTGGTGGGATATAGTGGTACAGATCAGATAACAGTGATTGCAAGCACCGTAATTTAAATGAAGTGAAAAATCAGGGACTTGATTACGGCGGGGGATAGAAACTTCTCTAACTCAGACATGGTAAAAGTATGTTGAACTTGTATTCTGAATAGGAAAAACAGTAGGGAAAAGGTTTTCTCTCTCAGCTAAGTAAATAACTGTCTCAGAAAGCGTATGAGGCGTAAGCAGTGAGACTTCAGGGAATAAAATAGAAAAGGACTAATCACCACCTAAAGTCAAGTGCAAAAGTCAAAAGGGTGAAAATGAAGACAAATGGAAAATATTACTTGGTGATTAAATAAAGAGCAAAGGAAAAATAGGACATTGGTATGGGATAATGGAATAAATAGTAATTATCTTCTCAGCATTGCTCCAAAGCTATGAAAAAAGTTTGTCTCTTGTTGGTAGGGATGGGGATGTTGAAGGCGATGTTAGAGGCAGAAGTGACTGAAGGAAGGGAAACGACTGCAGCCAAGAGGGAAGCAGAACTTACAGTGATCAATTAATTTAGACTAGAAAATCAGGATTTGGAAGGGAAGCATAAATACTTTCAGCTCCAGAAAGAATCGGGATGTTTAATTGAAGGTTCAGGAATGGAGTTTGTTGGTTTCCTTGGTTTTGAATTGAAATGGTGCAGGACAGTACAATATTCTTTGAAAACTGCAAATGTAATAGTCAGCTGTGTTATTTAGCAGCTTAGCTGGATTGTGAATTAGCTGGGCAGCAGACATTATAATATTGCAGTTAATTGCAAGGAAAGCTACTTAGTGTCTGCCACTGTTCAGTAGCTGGAGTATGGAGCTGGGTGAATGACACAATTGCTACTGGTGCCAAGCCTGCTCTGCAAATGGTTTAGGTCCCTTTCTTCAGCCTGAAGCCTGAGCTGTAAACTCTGAGTCAGAGACACAGTGAAGAGACACTGGTTTTTTATAGGATAGTCTGAATATGGTATGGCACAGAGAAGCCAATGAGCCAGCTTAGACTCAAGCTGCTTCCACAATAAAAGCATAGGCTGAATTTCTGAAAGGGGAGAAGGAATCCTTGGCCACCTGTGGAATCATCACTTGCATAGCAAGAGAAGAACAAAGATATCAGAAAGGACACAACTGCCTTCTGAAATACCCTTTCTATTACACAGCTGTCCTTGCAGAAATGCTGGAGTGTGCTCCATAATATATTGCCTTCAAGAATGGTATCTTAGCCAAGTAGCGCCCAAATCAGAATTAGTACTCTAGGTTTACTCATCCTTTTGCAAAACAAAATCTGCATCATTAATGTGACCATCAAAATTATTCCTCTTGGCTATGGTATGTAGTATGCTGATTGCAAAAGATGGGAGATCAGTGACAGGATTTTAAGAGGAGTAAGAACTTAGTTAAAGGTGATCTGTTACAGTTTTTAAGAAAAAGGGTATTCTTGGACTGTAAAGAAATTTTAGCAGGCTTTTGTGAGACAAAGGTTATGTAATATTTTATTTAATAACTTTCTGCCAGAAAAGGGAATGTGTATTAATTAAACTCCGATGATGATGTGGCTGAGGGTCATATGTGCTGAAAAGGATCAAAATATACAGGAGAAGATGAATGACCATGAGGATTAGACTAATAGATATGGATAACCATGAAAGGTGTTATCAGCTGCAAAATGTTGAAGGCATGTAGGATTGAGAGCTAATGACAACACATTCTGCTACAATCTGGAATCCATTCAGCTAGAAATGTCGGAAGATTTTCTGGTTGTGGAAGTCCAGAAGACAGCTGCCAGTGAAGAAAAGCTGTGGTTCTTCAGTGAACTGAGAATGTGTGCAACAACGGAAAGGAAGCATTCACACTATTGTACAGAGTCCTGGCGAGACCTTCAGCATACTTTCTCTGTGTGTTTATGGTCAGCTCCTTTATTTCTGCAAGCTTTTGAATACAAGGGCTACTAGAATAGTTAAACTGATGTAGATTTTGGTGCAAGAGAACAGATCTGTAGGACTTAATTTATTTAGCAAAGGCTAAATATGAGAGGCTGTATGAGTGAATATGAATACACTATGAGTAATTGATGTGGAAGTAAAAGAATCTTCTAAGACAGACATAAGAAAAAAAATTGAGATAATTTACGGTGAATAAATGCACACTGGAAAGTAGAGGAAAGTTTTCTCCAGTATCCCTTTGGGTACTGGAGAAAACAGGATTAAGTACTGAAAGAGTACTACATGATCTCTTACATTAGCAGGGGTTTGACCCACAAGGTGAAATCAAGAACCTCTATTCCAAAAAGTCTTTTTCAAGACTATTGAAACATCTTTCTTGGACCATACTATGAACAAGAAGGCAAAGACAGTGTATATTTTTTTCCCCTAAGCCACCTGATGTGACTTAACTTCACCTTATTTTCTTATCCTAACCATGATAATATCTCCTTGCCTGGAGATCTCTATTTTCTTTCAAGGTCACTGTCAACAGGTAATCTTGAGTTCATTAAAAAAGCATCATGTTCTCAGTTATAACTTTTAGGCCATAAGGAACCTTCAGTCAACTTCATAGTCTGAAAATCTGTAAGACATGCACTGTCCTAATTAGATTGGTCAACAGTTACACATTTCACAGAAAATATAAAATAAATCAAGTCAAAGAACTTCCACAGCTTGATTATTGATCTTCTTGTCCATCTTTAGGACTTCTTCTCATCTGTAGGAAATCAAACTTTCTCTCTTACTGACTCTCATTTTGTTAGTCTTTGTGTTCTGTGTCTACTTCAACTTGTCCAGTACAGGAGATATTAAGAAACTGAATATGGTTCTTCTAAGTCTCATCACTGTGGTTTTAATTTTCATATAGAGCTCCTAAGGTATTTAAATCTAAAGTTCAGCATTTCATATCATCCTTTTAGAAGGAATCCATAGACTCAGATATCGTCAAGAAAGAAAAGAAAAGATTAAACTTTTCCTGACTTCGTTCAATCATTCCAGCAATTTAGGAAAATTGTCAGGTGTTGTCTGCACTTATTTCAGTAGTTTGAATGCAGCTTCATTTATGCTTAAGAGCAAGAAGTGCCGATAAATATTTTATGAGGTTCAAAGTGGTTTTGAATAGTGCCCATTTTGTCCTTGAGAGAGAATCTAGTTCAATAAGAAATTATCCATTTGCTTTAGGAATTAATAGACAAAGTTTTATGTTGGCTCTTACACAAGAGGTCAGATTTTGTACCTTTACTTCCAGCTTCAAAATAGATAACCTCTATGGGCTTTTTTGTATCCTTGAGTCTGACTAGCGTATATGTGAGTATTTTTGTATAGGATTCTGAAAGCGTTAAGCAAAGGAAAATTTGTGCCACTGTGGAAGATAAAATAATAGCAGGCTCCCATTTTTGCAGCTGCTGTGAGACATGCATTTAAGAATGGAGACATATGGAGACCTAATCTCCCAGTATCTTGTAATAATACTGTCTCCTAGTATCTTATTTGCTGAAGTAATATGGGTATTAATATGACTGCTACTTCATGAGGCGGGCATTAGCCCCAGGGGAATTTTCCCTAAATTAGCGTTCTTTTCCCAGAAAAATTGTATGAATGATCAAGGTAGTACATACGGCTATATATGAGGACAGAAACTATTAGGTAAACTTAAAAACTAATTAAAGAATTAATTAATCTATTGATTTTGTTTGAAGCAGTAAAAATAACACAAGTAAAAAATAATAGCAAAACCCCCTAAATAGTACAGAACTTTCATTAGCCAAAAGAGTTTATGTGTTGTATTTCAATCTCTTCACTATTTCATGTTGTAACTTTATTTTCATATGAACAGAGATTTGATTGGAATCCCCACTGTGATGAGTCCACCATGTCCAGTGCTTGCTAGAACAAAGATGAAAGGAAACAGTAGATTTCCAACCTTTAAGAGAAAATAAGGTAGAAAGATACAAGAGCAACATGATTAAAAAAAGCCACTTAATTTAATTCAAAATTACAGTTGCTGATTAACAAAAGTTTCTTTTGAGGCCTCGCTTAAGAACTTTTAAAATTGTAAGCTTAAGGCTTTAAAATTTTTCCTAAGATTTCTGTTATTAGTGGTAAAGAGCGGATTACAAAGATGCAGGAATTGTAGGACATTTTTTTTTGTTATTACCAAACAAAAAGAACTATTTTCAGCATGTGTATTTCTAAGAACTTTGAAGAAAGTCTTGGAAAATGGAGCCTGAAGGTGACAGCTAACTAAAAATGTACAGGCCTAGAGATTATATCCTATGCTGGAGGCATGAAAAGTTTGGTTCGGTTTAAATTTACTGTTTGAGATCTTCTTTCTGTATTCCCTGGGAAATCACCTTGTACTTGAGGAATTTTCAGCATTTATATTTATGTAAAACCTCAAAGATATGTCAACTTTCTTCAACTCCAGCATTTGAGGAAGTGCACCACACAACACAAGCAACCTATAGACTTGAAATGATTAGATGACTGTATGAGTTACAGGATCTGGCAATTCCATGTTTTGAAAAGGTCAGCCATTGCATTCTGAAGTAACAGAGCATCAATGAATCATCTGCCTTTACCGTTGTAGTTTTCTTCCGATTAGAAAAGTAATATGAGTCATAATATATACTGGACTTGGCAGTTCAAGGAGTTGTGCTCCTTATGTCACCTAGCAACTTACTATGCTTCCCAATAAACAGCCTTGTAAGTTTTATAATAGCACAGACTTTCAAGTCATCTCTTTTATTTTTTCTTCTCCTTTTCCCAAAGTTTTACCTTTCATAGACTTTACTTATTCTTGGCAACTATCATGCCATTTGGCTGAGATAATGATTAGAAGTTAGAATGTTAAAATCTTTCCAGAGATCAACTGGGCAGGATGAAGGGCCAAAACTCTTGCCAGAGTCTGAGTTTGTTTCATCATCCAGCTCTTGAAAACATTAGTGCCAAACATGTATCTTCTACATAACCAGAAACACTTCCTAAATGACCAGAACTCAAAGTCTGAAATGTGGCCTAATTTGAGGTACAATATCTGTTGAGTTTGTTATGTGAGCACTGCCAGAAACAGTACAACCTTTATAGTAAAAGGCGTGGTAATACAGAAACTTAGGTTTCTGTATTTGAATGGAATGTGAAAAAGTTGAGGCAATGTTTTTTGGTATTTCAAGTATCATCCCAAAGCCCTATAACCCTTGTTTTCTTCTGCTTTGTGTTCAGTGTTAAAATGCTGAATGCTGTCATGTAGACAAAAATGCCTTGTTCAGCTCTTAATACTCCAGCCCTGTGAGAAGGACAGAGATGTTTTCCTCTTTTAGGCTACTGTTACAATCTGTTTCTTAGGAAACAGGCCTAAATCTTCATGTATGTAGGAAAAACATTTGGAAAGTACCTTAAAATGTCACTGCTCTCACATTCTTACCCAACACATTTATGTGTTCCCTAAAAATGTGTCTTGGTAGACTCAATAAAACTAGAAAATCTGAAAATGTCCTCCTTAGGGCTTGTGTATATGCATACAGATATGTCTTTAATTGCTTGACTCTTTTAGAGTAAACAAAAATTCCATGGAGAAATTTAGGGATTCTCAGGACTCTGACTGCAGCAGACAACCAATCTTTTTTTTCAAGTTGGGCATTTTGTTTCTGGTTTAGGGGCTTGAGGGGTGGGGGGGTTTAATCTTCTAAATGGTAAACTGGATCCTTTGTTGCAAACTAGTGTGAGAAGTATTAACAGGAGACATAAACATAATTCTAATGCATTGCAAGTGTCATCTGCACAATTTTCTCTACCTCCTTCCCCCATTTATCTTTAGCATAATAGTTTTCCTTCTTGTTATTTTATTATGAAACCTTCCAAATTCCATTGTTGATTTGTGTCTGACTAAGGAGAGAGAAAATTCTAGATGACCATGAATAGAAAAATCTGTGGGTTTTGGGCTTTTTTATCTGAAAACTGGTGAGAAATTTAGAATCTTATGTTCAATTCTGCTCAATTAATAATTTCTTTTATAGTCATTGTATAACTAGTTTGTGTATGCTCTTGTTTGACGAGGATTAAAATTCCATCACTTTCAATAAAACATTATAAAATTCAATTATTAGATACCGTTGATTTATAATAAATCTTAAATTGAAGGCATGGATTAGAAGTTTTGTGGGCACTGTGTGAATTTAGAGGCGTACCAAACAGCTCCTGCTAAGTTTAGGACAGGTGACAATGCTGGAAAAGAGGAAAATAAATAGAAATAATGTGGGTCATATTAGCACAATAACCAGAGGCTGGGATTTTCCTACCAAGCTGTTGCTGTAAAGAGAATTTAAAGAACGAGAATTATATAGTCTTACAGATCTTTGCAGAGCTCTTTTGGGAATAAAAACTAGCATCACAGAAAGCAGGGAAAGGTATGTTTGAAAGTGTAAAATGAAGTTGATACTATTGATAGATCATAGACAGAAACCTATCTGCAAGTTGGTCATGAATAAGGTGTTGCAGTATGGACAAGGACCTTAAAGACAAAGTAATGCAGTATAGACAGGAGAGTTGCTGGAGGAAGCACAGTTGCTGACAGCATAATCAGAGTGATAACTGAAAGGATATTAAGCAACAGCGCTCTGAGAGTCTGTGTGTGGGACTGGGCAAGAGGGGAGGGTAGAGAAGATTTCATTCATTGAGGACAGATGTGAGGAAAATACAACAATGTGATGGAAGGTGATTACAGCCATGGAATACAATTAAATTTTGTAGTTCAAAAGGGTAAGGATGAAGGTTGTGATCTCAGTTTCACAATCATTGTTAAGTGAAAATAGAGGGCATGATGCAGGGAGCTATAGTGAAGGAGTCTCTAGAATATAAGTATAAAGGAGAATTCCAGCCAGTAAAAATAAAGTTCATGGTTTAAGTAATGTAAAAATGAAAAGGAGAAAGTAAAATGAAGTGTTACTTTGGAGGGAAAGGGAAACAGAGGTAGCAGACCTCTTGGGGGCTTTTTGTTCAGCCTTTTTATTTGGATGGAATAGATGGAAGTGTGGAGCTAGTAGGAGGAAAGTGAATAGACACAGAAGAGTAATTAAGAAAAATACAGAAGGAGAATAGTTGATCTCATAAGAAGGTGGGGTAGGATGGGGTGACCAGTACTTGAGTGGGTGAGCAGATGAGAAATGTTTTTACAAGGATGATGAAGGGAGTTGTACAAGAGAAGACAGCTGTCCGTAAGGAAGCAAAAGTTTTCATCGTAATCTAAGTAGTATGGCATACCTAAAACTGAGGGAAATTATACTATCCCGGTTCATTGATCTTAGGAAACTGCCATAATGAGCGAATGCTCATTATATAAGTACTTGCACAGGCTCACAAGTACTTCAACTTGGATGTAATAACATGCTCCAGCCAGCTGTGCCAGACATTAACATGTTTAGAGTTGGTACCTGCCTTTTTCTTCAAGGAGGAAATTAAGCCATGGAATAATTAAACAATGTGTCCAATTTTGCAAGCACAACCTGCAGTGAAAATGGTTTTTGAGTAGTGAGGCACTAAATGCCTTAAAATACCAAGATCAGCCTACCCACTAAAGTTTTCCATGTATTTATGCATTGTTGTAAACAGGACAACACTAGTTTTCCCCATACAATTCTGTGAATTAAGAAGTTAAGATATACTCTTGAACTGTTTGAAATCAAATAAAATAGCCCTCATGTAAGCACATTGCAACAGTATTTTAAATCCTCCTTTTTCCAGATATTTTCATGTAATGAAAGGAAAAAAAGGATTTGTTTCGTTGTTTGATTTTTTTTAATATTCAGTTTTTACTTTAAAATAAACCAACTAGTATTGCTTATTCAACTAGTATTGCAAATTCAGCCTGGTCTAGTGGAATATGGAGGTTGGAACTAGATGATCTTTAAAGTCCCTTCCAACCCAACCATTCTGTGATTCTAAGTCTCAAATGCCAGATACTTTTAAGGCTGTGTGATTTTGTCACATGCTGATGTTGTGCATCTGCAGTTGAGAAATCTTATAAATGGGCAAGGGTTGGTATCCAGGGACTTCAGACATCAGTTATATGCCAGTGTGAAGAGGCAGACTTCCTGTCTGAGTAACTATATTAAAATACAAAATGTTCATTTACCCAGTGTTGGTCTTCTATCTCTAGCTTGGCCATGGATTGTGTATTTAGTTGTTGTTTAGACTTCCCTGGAATCTTTCACTTAAGAATCCCCACGATTGTAATGAATTAGTGAGTTGCAATTCTCTTGCATTTGGAATTAAATCATCATCAAATTAAAGCTGTCTCTTGGACTCTAATATTACAAGCACAAGCGACGATAAGCATTTTACCTGTTTTTCACATATGACTGAAGAGCACAGAGGAAATGTAAACCAGACAAAGGTGAAAATATAATAAATCCTCTTTCATAAGTTAGTAACTGTACTGCACTGCACTTTATGTCCATTATTTCTTCTCCAAGCTAAAGTCTTATTGTAAGCATTGTCAAGAGTTTTAATCTTTCACAGGTTGTTTATAACCAAGATGGTGAGTTATAAATTCACATATTTAAATTCCATATACTGTGGAACCTTGTTTCAGAAATTAGGCTTCCTAAAGGTCTTGGTTGTAATTTGACAGACAAATACATGCCAGCAGCAATTTTTTAGATTAGGTCATTATTAATCTAATAGTATATCTTTTACTGGGGAGCTGTTGACAAAATCAGGGGCTATTCTTCTCAAGTTTGCATTATTCTGTGACCCATGGGAGAGGTCAATGGTTTGCACACACTCCAATCAGATTTTTCCAGAGGTAATAAACATGAAGTACTAGATATGATATTTGAAAACATAGATTTCATAAATTTACATCAGATTGTCGACATGAATAATGAATTTCAGGCAGTAAATAAATTTATTTCTGAGACTTTTTTCAGAACATATTTTTTCTTGCAAATGACTAGCATATAGACACTTTAAAAACAGATAAGATTGTTATCTGAAAAGGTGATGATTTTGTGAACTAATGAAAAAACACTTTGCAATATATAAATCTGGTAAGATATGTAAGGACTCCATTAAATTTTCAGAGGTCAATTCTAATCCACTGAGATGCATGAACAAGAAATGCTGCTTGAAAAACAAAAGAAACAACCCCAAATCTCTGTCTACTACCTACATTCAGATAAATAATATCTTTTTCACTAATGAACAGACATCCAGATAGATGGAGTAGGACCGACCTTTCTTAAGTGGGATAATCCAAAAGCCCTCCTTGAGATGCAACAGTCCTCCTGGGTGAGTCACGTGGCTAGTTCAGCAACTAAATTGTTATTAGTAATGCAACATTTGCTTTTCAGTGGAGCTTATATTATTTGCAGCTTTCATTGAAGGACTTACCAGAAAAGTCACATAAGTAACATGTGCAGTCTGGTGCAAATTACGAGCTACAAAAGGATGAAACATCTTACCTTTGGAAGGTGGTAGTGTTATTTCAGCTCATATTTAACAGTTTAAGAACAGATATGAATTTAATCCAGAACAGCAGTTTAAGTATGCTAATTTTTTAATCTACTTTTGTTATTAGTTATCAACTGTTTTGAATTCTTGTTTTACAGTCTTGATATATTTGCATGGCCTCATAAGGCTTGCCTAGGCCCCAGTGTATGCCAAAGCACCTCCAGAATTTTAATCCCACATTGCTGAAGTGAACATGGTTTGGATGCAGGCCAAAAGATGGCTGCAGAAGGAAAATGGGAAAAAGAATTGTATAACATCTCAGAAAACAGCTAGGCTGTCTGATAAGCAGTTCTTTAGATTACGTATTGGAGTTTCAGAATAGTGCTGAGTAAAACTGAATCATGTTGGATCAAGGGACATAGAAATAATTGTTTTGCATCACAATTGTTAACCAATTTGTGCAGTTACTGAAG
The DNA here is from genome assembly GCA_013400235.1 of Oriolus oriolus. Lineage (NCBI taxonomy): Eukaryota > Metazoa > Chordata > Aves > Passeriformes > Corvidae > Oriolus > Oriolus oriolus. The sequence goes on from VXBT01010974.1 coordinate 520,877, forward strand.
TATTTTTCTTAGCATTTTAAAGTCTCCAGATGCCAAGTGTGCATCATGATTTTATTCTGCTGCACATAAAATTACTTAATGAATATTGGCTTGCAGGATTATTATCCTTCCAGCTAATTCCCCATCCAACTCAACTTGCCTTTTCCTGGGCTTCTTGCCACATTCCAGTTTTCCCTATGCTGTTGATGTTACGTAGGACTGAAATGTGGAATTATCTACAGTTCATAAAAGAATCAAGAACCTTAGGCTCTTGTGTTCATCTATTATTAATGGACAGTAAATGCAAACATGAGCTAACAAAAGGCAGAGGATAAACACATTTAAGTCAGATCAGTTCCCAGAGAAATAATTTCAAAATTTGTCAAACAATTCTTGAAACATGGAAAAATAATGATTTCCCATTGATTCATTGTATATATTCTGGCACTGTAACTTTTCCTTTATATAATATTTTTATAAAACTTGAATAGTAATTTCCATTGGAAGATCTCAAAGAGATTTACAGACATTAACACAATCTGACTAGTAACACTACTGTGAAGAAAAGAAGCTGGTTTAGCTATTTGTTGCAAAAAACATATCTTTGCCCCAGTTAGCTGCTTTGTGCTCTTCTGCCAGCACTCAGGTTCACAAAATACTTCATCCACCAATTTATAATAATTCTCTTGCATTCGGATTCCTTTTACACTCCCTAATTTCTAGGGATGCTCATGGCTAACCTCTCAGATAAGTTAATGATCCTCAGAGGGCTTGATTCTATGTGCAGGAAGCTACTCGCTTGTGATCCCCTTGCTGCTTCCAAACATTACTGCACTCCAGTGGTCCTGTGCTTTTGAAATGACTTCAGAGGGCTAATATGCCTGGTTGTAATACAGAGCTGTTTTCGTCATGTTTCAGAGACAGGGAGGAAGTAGAAGTGTCTTCGTTCAGTTTTTTCAAGGAAGCCAGGCATCGATGCCAGTCCTTTGTTGGTAACCTTGTGGTTGTGATTCACTGTTCAATAGTTCCCACACAACCCAATCTCTTCCTGCAGGTTCACAGGCCCTTCCATACCTTCCAGCCCTCAGTTTATTTTTCAAATTATTTAAGCTGCTATAATTTTTATCTAATCATATGTTTAAGGCTTTAGAAAGTGTCTCTTCCTCCAAACATATACTATTATTATAATTTCATAGTATTATAATTCTTATATATAACATGATATTGCATGATTTTATATGTCAGCTAGAGATGATGGAGTATTCAGAAGCTTGGAGAATTTCTCTTATGAGAAAATTGTGTTTTCATGTCCTGAAAAACTTGATCAAGGGCACTTAAATTGTTATACCTTCCTGGATCTGCCAAATTAATGGCGGGTGGGAGGAGAAGGAATAAAACTTTTAGGTTTTAGATAATTCCTGTACCTAACTGGGAAAAGAATCTTACAGTAACAACTTCTATTACATGAATTCTGTGAAATGAACAAAATATTATAAACATATTTGTTTAAGCCTGTCACATTTCTGTCTATACTTGAAATGATCGAAGGAAATGACAAATTGAAAGTACAATAGCCTTTTCTTGTGGAACTGGTTGACACATTTTTTCTTAATTGATTCATCACTGGTAATTTCACCAATGGTGGGTCTTCTTCTATAAATACTTATATCAGAACAAAAGGGACTAATTTAGAGCACATTTGACAATACCTTGCTCTTAGAATATGCTGAGCATCCCAACTTTGTTTTTTAAGATGCTTTGGGATCCTAAGGAACACACTCTGGGATTCATGAGACAGCGGGTTTAGACGTATGAAAAATCTTTATTCTGGTTTATTTTTCAGAATTTCCAGCACATTTCCAGCTCACTGAAGTGTTTTTGTTTGGTTTTTTTTTTTGAGGTAAGCACAATAGCTATCCCATTACATAATGTAACACATACACACATACCCAGTATCACTGCCTGACTTCAGGCACAAAATCCCAGTGCTGTGGGATATTGAATATCTTGAACCATGTGTAAATCAGCAGTGACTAAGACTCTGGAGAAGTCAGTATGCTCTTAGTGTAAATTTGTAAAGCAGTTGCTCTTGCCTGTCTTTACCCGAAGACTGATTATACTTCTGTCATATTTCACTGCCTCCCCAAGACCAGTCTAAAACCTGATTCTTCAAATGAGTATTCTGTCTTCAAACTTTCATTCATTTATAACACCAGGTTTTATTCTGTCTGGGAAGAAAAAAAATATAATCTGGACCTCGGTGGCCTTCTATTTAATCCTGTAAATTGACTAATTTCTATAGACTACACAGTGTTCACAATAAATGTAGGTGTCCCATAAGAATGACTTCTTAGTTGTGGTATCTAATAGGTACAAAGGAGAAAGAATACCTATATGTTGTGGTTTCGTTTTGTTCTGTTTGCTTGTTTCATTTCTTATACTGTAAAATATTAGGAAATGTTTCTAGGCATTGTCAGTCAAGATCCTGTGAACTTATCCTATAGACAGTCTGTCTTAATTTCTTTCTCCTGCAGGTGGGGTAGCACAAAAAGGTCACTTTTGGCTGGTGTGGTAATAAAACTTGGGGCTGAAGCATAGCAGGCTCTACAGTTCATATAAATTCCAAGAATATTTGTGCCAAGACTATTTGCCTATGTCCATAATACTGTACCAAGTTTCAGAAGCAAAGCCAAGAACTTTCTTACGTTTTCCTGCCTGAGAAGGCACAAGAATATGTCATGGCTAAACTGCATTACTTCTTGAAATGGCAGCTTCACAAGAGGAGAGCAATACGGTATCATGACAGCAGTGGACTAAAACTGTATTCAGTGGTCTTTAGGGATTATGTTGATATCTCAAAAATTCAGTAGGATTACATGGGCAAAAATTTTGGAACTGTTGGGAGTTTTTTTCTTTAATTAGCAAATAATACAGAAAGAACAACAGTAAAGAGCATAAGCATTGGTAAACCAAAACACCTAAAAGTGTAACAGCACCACAATTGCAGCTCCAGCTTGCATTTTTAGATACTTGCTTCATCACTGAGCTTGCACCAGGCTCACATCAACTGTGGCAGGAGCTGCAAGGAGAGAGTTGTCTTGAGCTAAATGTCTTGAACTGAAATGCAGGCAGCTGGATCCCATCTCACGTTCTGCCACAGCTGTTGCATGTGGGTAGTGGCTAAACGTATCCATATCATAATGTGCTTGCTATCTGTAATTTTTCAGCATTTGGTTTTCCAACTTTGACAATCTTTCAGTGTTATTAAAAATGTGATGTAACTAGCTGTAGATTATTACTCTTTTCAGGTTTACTGGTTCAGTTCCGTGGGTCACTGATGTACTTCTACATTCATGCCCACAAAAGAGATTTTCTGAGTTGTTTTAAACCATTGTAGGAAGTGACTCAGGATAATTGCCAGTCTAATAGGTTCTCTTGGCTTCCTGGAGTCTTTTAAAAATAAATCTTTTGCAAGAAAAAGAGAATGTCTAGGAAAGAAAAGAAAAAAATTATACCAATAAGGACACTTAAATTTGATACATTCCCCAGAATTGAACTCTCCTTCCTACCTAGGCTCCCCTGCAACATGTGAAGATTGCTGTTAATATGGTATATCATTGCTGGTGTTTCTGTCTGCATCATTGTCTACTGTGTGCATATGTTTTTCTCTGGCATGTTTGAAGCATCTCCACTTTAACAGTCGTCACTACAGTGTGTGAGTAAAAGAAGCCAAGAAGCTGTTGTCCCACAAAGCTCTCAAAGGACCCTGGTTAACCTGAATTCACTAAACAGTTTTTGGTGGAAAACAAAATGGATCTAAGATAGCGCTGGGAATAGCTAGTCGGGCTGTGATATATTACAAAATGCTGTTTAATTCTGATATTATACGTCTGCAGAACAATTTTAGTTACCAACTGTCCAAATAGTCTTGCCTACTCAATTCTCTTTGGTCTAATTGATTGCTGCGAAGGAGTCAGAGCCCAGCCACAACTCCCTGTGTGGGATTAAGCTCACTCTTTCCTGCCTCCTCTTCTGCTGGTGGTGGAGGCAGGGTGTTCTCAGCTAGTGCTGCCTTCTGTCTACTCTCATGTATGAATACTGTCCATCTAAATTGCTGATTTAGTTTGAGAAGTCCAGTCTGTGCCTCAGGTTCTGAGTTCAGTCACAATGTACTGCAGAGATGATGGCTTTGTAAGTCTTACTCTACTTAACACTGCATTACTTTTAATTTGCAGTGTTCCTTCTGTCGAGTGAGCCTTATATTCCACTGGTTCTTACTTTGTGTTGACTCTGATACTGGAGGAAACTGAGTCTAAAATGCTGTCAGGTCAGTGCTATACATTGATTATGATACTCAGACACTTCCCATGCTCTGCATGATCCCATGTGGCTAAAGGGACATCTCAGGTACACACTGTACAGCTCCAGGAAGTACTTTCTTCCCCCTTTCCTGATTAGAGTATGATCTCTTACACAGTTCAGAGGTAGCTGTGGCAGTTTCTTAGAACCATCCTTCTTGCTGGCACATGTTTATCTGCAACACATCACCAGCTTTCTTTCCAATCACTTAAACTGTTTACTAACCCTTGGTAAGCCATGGTGCTGCTTCAGGCCCTGGAAATGAAGACATCTACGAGACCTGTAGGTGATTTCCCTCTGGTCAGTGCAATGGAGAATTAAATCTGGGGGCCAAGTGTACATAGTGAATAGAATTCCATCATTCAAAATGAAAGGAAAATCACCGGGTGGATTTAAAAACTAGGGCCAAGGCTGTGTGCATCTGAGGACAAAGATAGAGCTCTCTGCATGCTTTGGTGTGTGCTATTCTTTGAACATATGTCATAACTTTGCATTTCCTGACTTCAGTGGATTGGAAAAAAACCTGGCAGGTTCCCAAACTGAAATATATGCAGAAATAACATACATAGCAATACCAGTGCAAGGGAAAAAAACCCAGCATCTGAAATAACCTCATGCTTAAGAGTGTAAACTGATCAACTATGGGGTTCAAGAAAGAATTTCTCTTCTCTCTTTAAGCCCTCACCCTTATGTAATATTCCAGCCCACAACTGGCTGTATGTAGTGTGTTTTCCATTCTTCGTGCTCTGAATCATCAGGTATCTAACCACTGCTTGAGGCAGTGTCCTAGAGCAGTGAGCTGAATGGCCTGTTCCACTATGGCCGCAAGAATAGTATTTTAATGGGGTTTCATTTCCTTTGGTTTATTATTTTGTTATGTAGCACTAAGGGAGTGACAACTGGACTTCTATAGTTGCTCATGTGAACATGTATTAGACTGGTTTGGATCTGAGGAGCATGTGCTGTCTTGTTTTGTCAGTCATGTGCAGGTGATGCAGAGGGTCTCACTTGGTTCTCTGTGTTTTCTCTGTGTTTTTTCTGTGTTTTAGGGCTGAGTACTGCCTATGCTTGTGTTGGTCCAGTGCCCAAAGTTGATTCTCCTCACCCTCAAAAGTGCCTGTCTCTAGTGTCTTTTGGGAGAATTACTGTTTTAAATAAATTCTGTTTAAAATGAAACCATGTTTGCTCTTGCATGCACATTCCCAGTCTAATGGATAGGGTTCTCAGGTACAGGAAACAGGGGCACAGATTGCTCACAAAGTGATTTCTTTGTACTCTTCATATCATGGTGTTGTATTCCAGAAAGGGCTTCTGTGGCATATTGTGGGATTGACTCCTGTGGGATTCAGTGCAGAGGTTATGAATATACAACTATACAACTGGCTATTCTACCTTTCATTTTCATATAGCAATGCAACAGGTTCATAGAGATACTGTCTTAGTCCACGGTACCCGGAATGTTACAGCATTTCTGATGGGATGAATATTTTTGCCTTAACAACTTCATGGTAAGGGCATATCCCTTCAGGACAGAAATGAAATGCACTACTGGACACAGGTTAACTGTCACTGTCCATGTCATGTTTGGGTAAACAGAGCATTTCAGTCTCTTGGCATTTCAATCTTGCTGCAAAATCTTTCGAAATAAAGAAATACCATTTGTTCTTGGCTCACACAGTAAGACAGGCTGTGGTTATTCATGCTCTACTTCTGTATGATGGTCAGGATTTCCATGTTCCTCTTATTCCACTCTCCAGAGAGAAGATGTAATATAATCTTATAAACTGAACAGAGGAAATAGGAGTCATGGATAGTCATCTCATCCTTTAGCAAATGCCAGGAGCCTCTACTGTGCTTTAGAGGAGCTGAGTCCATTAAATCTGGTGGGATGTGGAAATCCCCACAAGGAACAGCTCTGGTATCCTTCAGAAAAGCCCTGAATCACTCTGCCCTTCAGAGTTCCCTCTGGATATCTGTGGGACAAACTTCCGGCAGGTAGCAATGTAACTCCAGGGTTGATCTTTAATAAGATTAGCATGCAGCATAGCAAGGCGGGGACTCATGCCCCGAGTGATCCTTGTTGATGCTAAGTAGACAAGTCTCACAACCAAATCTCGTAGCCAGAGGGAACAACAGCACCACTTGTTCAGTGCTTGAATTGTACTGTCAAAACTGGGTTCATTTTATTATTTTTCTTTATATATAAAAACATCTTTCTTCCTTTGCTTGGCTGAATTTGCTTTGGAACTGGGATAATTTTCTTGTTCCTCTATCTGCCAGATTCTTAGACTCATCTTGTAAGTATAAAAGTGGAAATCTCTTCAAAGAGATACCATTTTATTCTGGAATGTATCTCAAAGCTTTTGGTCATAGTGATGATATTACAGTGCATGGGGATAGCTGCCATTAGAAAATTATCAGAGAAAATTTGATTTTAAGCCTTTTGAAGTTGATCAGATGATTTTTATTGGTTTCAAGGAGCCCTGGCTCATGCCCAAAGGTGATAATGGTAGAGCAGAAAAGAGAAAGTGTATGTGTATATATATATATGTATGTATGTATATATGAGGAAAACTAATCCACACAGCCCCAAATGGTAAATTTGCTCTGCTAGTAAGTTGCACAGAAAAGAACTTTGGCACATTTTGAAATAGTAATTGCATCTCCAAAAGTGGTACCTAGACATATACTTCTTATAACTGCTTACAAATGGAAATGATGGGGTATAAAAAAAAAAAAACCCAGTTGCTTATAATAGCACTCCTTGCTATTATAATGATTATAATGCTATTATAAGCAACCCAGTTGTTTATAATGTACACTCCTGCAGAAAATGTTGAATAAGTTTTGAACTTCTTAAAAAGGTCTGTCTGTAATCAAGCAAAGCTCACTCAAGGACTTTCACCATATATCACTTCACCTTCAGACCTGTTTAATCTCTTAGATGGGACTGCTGATACTTACGGGCTTACAGCCAAGCTCAGCTTCTAAATACAAAACAAAGAGGTCTTATCAGTCCAAATTTATCATCACTTGCCTCAGCAGGATTACACCACGAGAGCATTTCACTCTTCAAGTACTGATTAACGTTAATGCTAATACTGTTTCAGTTTTTGCTCTAGCACCTCTTCTCTTCCACGTAACACCTAAGTGGCTTTCACAGCAGGTGAAAAGTATCATACTGTACAGTAGCAGAGGAATAATAGAAAGATGTAAATAGGCAGAGCATAATAGAGATCGAAGACTAAATTAATTTTCTGAGCTGGTATTTATCTGAGATGACACACTTCTGGAGAAGATATTTTGAAGTTAGGAGGGAAGATGGCCAAAATGGCCCACATGCTTGAGAAAACAATCCAGCTGGAAGGGGTTAGTGCCAAACTGAAAGACTATGTGGATAAGATGCTTGGAAGGCCTGTTTCAGTCCTTTTTTAGTTAAATCCCGTCAAAGCCTGGACACAGCAGAGAGCTGTGGTCTTGGAGTGTGTCTGTGAGAGACCTCTATGTCACGCTGGATTCAAACCCTGTTTAAGCACAGCTGAGAGATTGGAAAACCACTTTCCAAATGGGGACTTACATGACAGATAGTTACATCCTGGGTGTGGATATAATATACCATGGATGGAAAAGTACAGGGATTGTCTTTTGCCAGGGACTTATACAACCCCATCTGTAGTTCCCCACTGTTTTCCCCTTGACGCCCTTGGAGGGGTTTTCCATCCAAGAGTGTAAAAGTTACAAATCTCGCCAAACTGCAGTTTGAAATCTACCTAGAGAAACTTTTAGACTGTTCATTCCATAAATATCTCTTGCAGGCTATCTGACGTCAGAGGATTTGGAGAGAGAGACTGGTCTGAAAGTGAAAACAGCAGCAGTTCCAGTCTCACTCTGACAGCAGTGCCAGCGAGAGGAGCAGTACAGGCATTCCTCTGTGTGGATTACGGGACTGCAGAACAGGGAGGATCCGCGCAGAGACACGGCTACCACAACGTGAGTGCAGCTGCTGCAGCAAAGCTTCTCATGTTTTTGCTTGTTTTCAAGAACAAATCCCTGCAAGTACTGATTGTCTTTCTTCTTCTTTCTTTTTTTATTCCTCCTCTGAAATATCCTGAGGCCAGCTTGGCAGCACACACAATTCAGGTTTAGCTTAATTGCTTCTCCCAAAGGTATGCAGAGGGGCTGACAGTGCAGGCTTTTGCAGTCTTCTGTATATGGATGGGGTGACAGGGGATGAGGGAGGTCTGAGGAGAGTGAGGAGAGGAAGGTCATATCTTCAGAAGACTACAAAATTAACTGAAATTCAGCTAGTTTGTGTTCTGGTAGCAGGAAAGGAAAATCCCAAATAAACCTTAGGCAAAAATCAACTTCCTTAGGCAACTCCACAATGTAGGATTTCTTTTTTAACTCTTTAATCCCTTGTGGAATTGTGCAGCAACCCGTTCCTCTTTCCTTATGAGGATGACAGGCAATTCCCTGGCCCCTGACAATGAAGTCCTGTCCTGCTTTGCCGGGCTACTGGTGATAAAAAATACTAACAGAAGTAAGGGGAGTCACTTGGCTAAATCAGCCAAATTTAACACCTTGAGCCTGTACTTGCTTGACATTAAGGGCTCTGCAAAGAACCCTCTGCTTCTGCAGAGAAGAGGTGTCTCTCACATGTAAAACCTAGATGTGACAGGGTCATACATGAACAAGTCAGCTACTACAAGGAGAATATCCTGGTGAAAAACTTGCACAGATACTGATATAGACAACTGGTCCAAGTCCAAAAACCAGTGATTCATAGTAATTTTTTTTTATACCTCAGCAGTCCAGAGATTCCCCAGCCTACTCCATAAGTAGTTTTCAGTGGGGCACAGAGTTGTATCTATTTGCAGTTAAAATTCAATACTGCATTTAATTAACCTTACCTCCCCAACCTCACACCTGGATGTCTATTCATTCCCCGAGTGGGGAAGGCAGCAGTTCCGGAGACAGCTGTGTTGGCAGCTGCCCTCTTCATTGGCATCTTCTCTAATGAGACCCATGACAGAAGCAGCTTGCTTCTCCAGGAACAGTTTGAGGCCTCCTGTGTGAAGATGACACACTTCACAAGCACTTGTAATTGTAGAAAGCTCTTGGCCAGCAGGAGCGTTGTTGGCCTGTGCAGTTGCTGGAAGGAGAGATGATGCCCTTGAGCATAAACACAAGGCTGGGCTGAGGAGCAGAAGCCATGTGAATTGCACAATATGATGCCCCATGCTGTTAGCAATTGGCTTCAGCCAACAAGCAGTCACAAGAAAGGCTGTGCAAGTCAGCATTCCCTGCATCGGGCTGTTTTGGTAATGGAAAAAGTCTGCAAATGCTTTTCCTCTTGAGGGTGGCAGAGTGGGTTTTTGGGGCAGGGAGAAGGAAATAAAGGAGGAAAACTGAGGACTGGAAGGAGGGAGTTTTACTGGGATCTCCACTGCATTATGAAATTGAGCAAGTGTAGTTAGCTGGGCTGAAAACAACTGCAGGTTGATGTAACCACCGTGCTGGCTAATGTGATGGGGGTAGCCTTTACTGAGCAGATGATCAAGGTCTAATCCCCACTAAGGGATGCCATGCCATCCAAATCATGAGCTGGAGAATAGGCAACTGTACTGATGCATGTGTAAGGGAGCATGAGTTCTCAAAAGCAGATCCTGCAGGGATGTACTTTGGAAGTGAAGTCTCCAGACTTGGAAGGAATCATATTGGGATCTGAGCTACTTTGCTGTGACATATCAGAATTTTTTCCTTTACCCCATTTATTTCTTACTAGATTTTGTTTCCAGTGGGCCTAGCAGCTCTTTTCCAAGAAGCTGCTTTTTTTATTAACAACAGCCTAATCACACTGGCTGGCGATGTAAAAGAAAAAAAATTCTAATGGAATGTAGTAACTTGTTAGAAACCTTTATTCCCCAATAAAAACTTGAGAGCTTTCACAGCCAAGACAAGTGTCTGGGAGCTGCAAACACTTTTTACCTGGTTCAACAGTTAGTCTCTCTGAGGTACTTTAGGCAATACAGGACTAATATATTCAGAACTGCTGAAAGCTCAGAGGGTGAGAAGAGGAACTAAGGAGGAGTTAATTCCATATTTGGGGTGTTTTAATCTGACTGCTACTCGTCTGTCTCATTATTCCTTCCTCTTTCCTTCAGCTCAGCATCCAACAGGTGAGCAACACTACCTGCAGGGGTTTGCAAGTCTCGAAATTCCCTGTGGGCTGTTAGTTGAGGTTCAGTGGGAAAGCTGCACACTGAGTGGAAGGCTGGGAGGAAAAATGGGAAGGGAGATACTGATCTGGCAGGACATAAATTTAGTTGTAATGAGAATGCATAGGTTTTAGCATCCTTGAATGTGGATGAGGTTATACCAGCCAGGAAATTGCTAGTTCATCTATGAATTTACCCTGGAAGCAAGATAAAAAATCACAATATGGACAAGACAGACATCTTTTCAGTTTTGTTTTGTGGAACAGAATGCTGTTGCCTCTTGGAGCTTATGACAGCCAGTGCAACCCTGAGGTTTTAAAAGTCTATATTATGTGTTACGAAGTCAGGTCTCATGGTTTCACAGAGCTGAGTAAGCAAATTCCCTGGATATCCTAGTGGCTTTACCACACCGTATCACTTGTCTGCTGCTATCACTGCTGTTTGTTTTAGTTGTGCTTCTTATGTGTAGTTCTGTTCATCTTGAAAATCAGTCACAGAAGTTTTTCTTACAAAGTCCAGACATGGGGTGAACTTACTGTACTTCATTGACAGGGAGGCTCATCAAGAGTTCAATTGCATCTTGAAGGCATCTCCAAAATTGTTTGGGTTTGCTCCATCTGCCTTAGTTGATAAGAAATTCCCCAAGGTCCAATGGTATCCGAGAAACCCATCTAGTCCCTCCAGGCCAGCCATCTGACTTAGAGATTGAGCAATCAGGGGACACTGTTTCCTGACACTTAGGGGAAGGATGTGTGGGAGGCTTGGCTTTCAGCACTTTAATTGCTGTGAATTTTCAAACCTGGGTCAGTCCTATGGAGAGCTGACCCTCTCTCCCGTCCCTGCCCTTGCAACCCCCAGGCAAGCACAGCATGTTCCTAAATTAAAAGAAAGCTGACTGCTCTTATTTTCATTGGATGAAAGAGTTTATGTGTATTTTCCCATGCTTTTTGGTTTGTTGATTATTGACAGTGGTGTCTCATGTGGCTTTTCCATTTGCTGGTTGTGATCCCTAATATCACATTTCTTTGAACTCAGGCATATGCAGAAAACTGGTAGTTTTCAGTATATATACTAACATGCACTAGGTCCGAATAATTTCTCGTATTTCTGCAATTCCACTTAACAGTGAAGTTACTTCTGCTTGGCACAAGTCTGTGCAATTATCACACCAAAGACTTGTTATCTTCTGGCCTAAGTGACCTGAGACACAGAGACTGCAAGTCAGCTCTCATTTAGTGAAAGCTTTCTGTAGCTCTGCATTGTTCAAGAAACTTACTCCATGTTTCAATTCTAAGTCCAAGTAACATCAGAACTTTGTACAGAGAAACTGAGGCCCAAGTTGTGCAAAGTAACCTGTAATTTTGGCTCTTTATTTTTAGTGTCCTTTAAGACACCAAGACACTCAAAAATTGAGGCAGCCAAAATTATAAGCTGTTTTTGAAATGCTGGCTGAGGGACTTGGGCAAATCTACAGAGTGCATTTGATTCTGCTCACATACTTCTTACAGCAGAGTAACTCTCAGAAGGTCTGTGAAACTACTGCTGGTTTACAGCTGTGGAAGTCACAGATGAATGTGTCCCGTGTTGCCGGAAGCTCCCATGAGCTTTGGTATGTCAGTCCTGTACTCATGGTCTATTTTTCTCGACAGGATGTACCCAGCTGTGATTTGCTGAGAACCACACAGGCACTTGCACATGAACACATCACACCCTGAGCAGTGCTGTTGGCAGTGTAGCCTCAAGGTATCTTAGCGCTGTATGTTAAAGGAGTACCTGGTGGTGGTCAAACAAGCTCTTCCCTCCTTGAGCCTTTGTGTCTGGTTTGTATGTTGCTCAGTGTTCATGCTCTTTGTTAGATTTGTATTTTCAGTTTTCTACATGGTATTTCAACACTTGAGATTTTGGCTTCTCTGGTGATCTCAATGGTGTCAGATAATGTCTTCTAATAGTAGGAATTTACTAAACACAGGACAAAAATCTGTGGTGGCCAGTGACAGGACCTGAGGGAACAGCCTGAAACTGTGTCAGGGGAGGTTTAGGGTGGATATTAAAAGAAGGTTCTTCAGCCAGAGGGTGGTTGGGCACTGGAACAGGCTCCCCAGGGAAGTGGTCACAGCACCAGCCTGGCAGAGTTCAAGAAGAGTTTGATCAATGCTCTCAGGCACATGGTGTGACTCTTGGGGATGGTCCTATGCACAGCCAGGAGCTGGACTCAGTGATCCTTGTGGGTCCCATCCAACTCAGGATATTCTGTGATTCTGTGATTGTGTAACATGGAGTAACAAAACTGACCAGGAGAAGCTCAGGGTTTTTTGATTTAGTAGAAAAATTACTCTGACAGTATGGCAGGCTTATACCAGTGATAAGGCTTTTCTGGAGTTAAAAATTAAGGACTTGAAGTAGAAAGAAAGAAGTAGATAAGAAAGGGATGAGATCAGAAGACTTGCTGGAATTCAAGGAATTGGAGCTGGAGATCAGAAGGATGTGTTTAGACTGTGTGAAAATGGACATAGAGGTAACCTTGAGGAATTGAGAAAAATTTTGGCAGCAAGAAAGAAATAGGCTTCCTCCCTGAATAACAAGTGCTTGCTGACTTCCCAGTAATAATTGCTGAAGTTGGTATTTCTGCTCATGAATTTTGAAGTTCACATATGTTTTTGTTGGAGAGTACTTTTCTCTTCACTGTGTCCCAAAATGACTAAAATCCTGGCAATGTATGTGCCAGCCCAGCTCTTCTTTGAAATGGGGACAAAGCTGATTTGTGAGACCCAACAAGCCTATTCTGTCTGCTTGGTATATTACTTTTATTAAGGAGGCATAAACAAGGACTCATTGCTACTGTTTAATAGCTTTTATTGTTCAAGGCAGTGAATAAGCCTGATTTGGGGGGCTTTGCATTTTGTTTGCTGTTTGGAGAGGCAATTTTTTTAGCTGCTTAAAGAATTGAATTAATGAGCTGTGAAGCCTTTAGAGATAGAAACTTGTACAGTCCCCTGTTCCTCTTTGAAGAATATGATCAGGTCCAATTTAACATTATAAGATCTGATGTGAAGATGTGTTCCCAGGACAGTTTCATAAAATAAATACACAAATACAGACACACGAAAGAGAAAGAACATTTCTGCCAAGGAGCACAATCCAGGTTGTATTTATTGTGAAGAAATCATGCAAGAATACATTTCAAAGTTTAATGGCAATATTCTCTTCTCCTAAGACAAAACAGTGGGAAGAGGTGAAAAATCTTGGATGATGGGTCCACTGGTAGCTATTAAACGTGATAATCTGGCTATACTCCCATCTGTAAATCCTAAACAACTGAAAGGACTGAGCAGGGTTAGGATCAGGCTATATATGGTATTTTTATATGCTCTCCCTAACCATCTGCAGCTGACCTTTACTTGGGGATATGGTACTGGTTTAGATGGACTTTTGACTCTATGTAGTCAATTTTATATTCCTGTGGTCTTTGAGAGAGAAAACAATGTGAAGGGCCTCTGATGTTTCAGCTCTTCTCCAGGGGAAAAGCAGTCATATCTGTGAGATGTTGGTTGAGGAAGCTGACCAGGCACATCACAAACCTCCAGAAACTTATTCATATTTTGGAGTCCTTTAAGTGTCAAGAATGCATGTGAAGAAACTATACCTTCATTTTTAACACTATCTCTGTTTTCTTGACATTGAAAAAAGGGATCAGATCTCTGCTGGTTCCCCAGTTGAAAAGTGGATTATTACAAAGTATGACAATTTTTTGCAGAAAAGATTTAACTTGCTAACCCTCCTCTAGTTATTTTTTAGAGATGTTTTGTATTTTCTTTTGCATTTAAATATTTCTTAAAACATTTCGAACAGGCATACTCATCAGTAGCATGATTGTTGCTGATATTTTCATAACTAACAAATATTTTGGGTTCTTCTATTTTCCAGGAAAACTCAGTGCTTTAAAAATAAAAAATTAGGCTATTCTGAAGTATTTCATGCTGGTCTTTAAAAATCATTAATCTCTTTGCACGCTCTTGGTCCCACACTGCCATCTGTTTTCTTTCAAATCTCCAGAAGACTGTGACAGAAATACTTGGGAATTCCATGTTGTTCTGCATCAGCCTGCCAATTCTGCTCTTTTCCTTGTCAGGTCAAAGCAAACAACCTTTCCAAGAAGGAATGAAACAACTGTGGAACTGTTTAAGCATCTTTGCCTCTGCTGATCCTTGCATAGAAGTTTCCTGGACTCTTCTAGAGGTGTAACATGATTTCCCTCTAACATAAAGCCATTGTTTTCCCCCAAGTGTGTTACAACAGTCCATTCCCTCTGAAAACATGTAGTCAATAAATCATCAGCCTACAATACAGCAAGTTCTGTACTTTCCACTGGTTTAAGATCAAACCCTGAATGCTGTGGGTATTGTATGACCATTAGTTAGATTGTTTCTGATAGAGCTGGGTCATGTCAATGGACTGTTCTGTTTGACCAGTAGAAGTTAAATGCTGAGAATATTTTCTTGTCTGCAATCATACACTGTATAAACATGTGAAGGTAAGTCACATCTATATAGCAGATAAAGTTAGTAATTTATTGTTTACATTCAGCACTTTCCTCTGGAAAATTTCCAAGCACTTTACAAATATTAGTGGGTTTAGAATTTTGGAAAACTGAGGCACAGCTTTCTCAGATGCCTGAAAACTGATGGGAGTCTGTACTATCACATAAGTACTCTCTCTGCAGGTGGGTTAGAGACCCATTTTTTTCAGATACCTTAATGTCTTCTGAAGTGTTAGTGTAGCAAAGCTGTAGTTATTAAATAAAACATTATAACATCATCTTAGTCATTATGTTGAATTTAGCCTCCCACCCATAGACAAGCCATATATTCACCAAAACCATACTTCTCCCAGAATGCAAGAATGTCACCCTATTGCAGAGTGGGTACTTCTCTCCTTTTTTACTCCCTCCCTCGTATCTTCCCAGAGCCTTTAGTTACAATCTCCAGTTCTTCCTACGCTCCTCACTTTATTTAGGTTTTTGCCTGTATCGAGAGTATGGAACTTAGATACTGCTGATAATGGTTGTAAGAGAATTTCCCTACTAGGTGGAATGGGTTTATTTGTTAGATAAAACAGCATAGATCTGTAGAGAAAGTTTGCCAGGATATTTTTTTTCCTTACAAATGTTAGGAATGGAGCCATCCACCAGTGCAGACAATCTTGGTTTTCTCACTGAGTCACTGACCATTAAGCTGGGATGCCTGGACTGTGAGTACCCTCCTTAAATCCATTTGGCACAATCCTGACCCCCTCCAGGCAGGTGACCCCCATCAGCATCTGCACAACAGATGAAAGAAAGCAAGATCTTGACCAAACATGGGGGGACTTCAGTCCTTTGCTACTTTTGCAGCCGTGTGTACAGCGGGAACCAATTAAAGTGTTTCTAACAGCTGAGTGCACAGAGAGACAGTTGGTTTTGTTCTCGCTTGCGCTCTGATCTGTCAGCATCCTCCTGCACTGTTATGCAGGGATAGAGTAATAACCATGCTAGGGCCCTGCCAATATGAACTGTCTTCCAACTGTGCCCTACTGAGATATGAACTTGCCCTCATTGCTTATTTCATACTTTTACTGCCCTGGGGGTCAGGCGTCCCAATGAGTGAATCTCTCTGGCTCTGTTGTAGAGGCCCTGAAATGTGTTGCCAATGCCAGAAGTACAAAGCCTGACCTTAGCCTTTCATCGTCAGCAGGATTCAGGCAGTCTGTGTGAATGTTACAAAGTCTTTGGCACTCACCATTACTAAGTTATAGGGAGAAAAACAGATGCGTTTTCTGACTGAAAATTTCTGAAATTTATCTTGGGGGACCCATGAATTGTTTTCCAGCTGTGTCTGGACTTATCTAGAATAGCTTCATGTACCTGCTGGGGGACATGTGTTAAGCTATAAATGTCCTACTGTGCCCTTCATGACACATTTTCTGTTTAATCAGAGGCAAAATTTAGCAAGTGACTCCTCACTGTCTCATCCCCTGTTTACTTTCAGTGGTGATGTTTAGTACGTTCACATCTATTGGGACATCTCCAGGGGCCCCTACTCTTTCTGATTTACACATCTGTTAGTGTAGCTAAGCTACTGTGGAATGGGAGCCTTATCTAAGGAAATACTGTAAATACAAGTCACAGTTGACCTATCATAATATGTTTTCATATGGTCTCACTGTACTTTTATCAAAAAGCAGTATAATATTGCCACTGCATTAGTCTTGAGAATCAGTTTTTGAAATACTGGCTTTGATTTTTGCAAGATACATCAACATACAATTCAGATTATATGCATGTCAATATTTTGGAGTTTTTTTCTAATTTTGACATATATAAAAATTTATCTCTAGCTTTATGTCATTTTATCCACAGAATGGACTAAATTTTATGATCTCTAGAATCAGTTAACAGAGGTCAGGGAGATGACATTATACCTCTGTACAGTGAAATACCTAATTTGTCATTGTCAGCTGCTTTAAACTAAGAATGAAAATTGCTGCCTCACTTCAGACTGGAAAACTTATCTAATTGTTTCCCATTGGTCACGTGAAAAGGCTTATGTTAATGTGTGATAGTTTTGGGAAAAATGTGCTGTGGAGACTGCTGGACTACATGTCTATTACACAGTTGTCTATGATTGTAGGAAACAGGATGTGATGACCTTGCAGTCTTATACTGCCATGAATGCACATGACCCAGAATCCAGCTGACCACCCTACAGACTCTGGTGACATGTGGGAGTGCAGCAAATTTAAATGGAAGCAGATGGCAAAAAAGTACCCTCTGTGTTTTACCTTGTCTTTTCTTTGAGACTTGTTGCCTTAAGTCTTTGATCCAGATAGCCTGCTGAGAAAACATGTCTCTGAGCTAGGCTGAAACAACACTAGGAACGCTGTCTTCAGTTCTGGGTACTCAGTGCTAAGTGGTTACACAGTGGAGGGGAGAGATAAGCAACTTTCATTTTTTCTTTGAGCCCTCTTTAGTCATGGTCTCTTGGGATTCTTGAGCTCCTTCAGGAATAAACCTAATTCACAAAGAAGCTAGAAGGAACTGGACAGTTTGGTGCCAGACTGGGGGGCAATGCCTCCAGAGAAATGGGAAAAACTCTTTGACTTCCATTAGGAATTCTTTTATTGTTAATCTTGGGCTTGCTTCTGCTGGCTGACCACTGTCATTAACTTGGGATATGTGCTTTTCAGTGTGTTACCTATCTCTTTGCTTGCTTGCTTGCAATGGAACGACCAAAGCTGCACAGAAGTATAAGTTTTATTTATTATGTTTTCTGTACAGACTGTGTGAACTTGAATCCATGAGCTCTCTAGGTTCCAATATTTGTTGCATTTGGAATTTTAAAGCTTCTCACCAACATTTTGGAGGCTTGTTTCTAGGGCCGAATTTTGCCATTTGATGTGGATCATACACACTGCATCTTGTTATGCTATCAGGGTGGGAAATAATGGGCCCTGTAGCCTCAGTGAAGCTCGTGGAGAAATTCACTCACGGGTGTCACAGAAGCAGTTTTCTCAGTTCTGTGATATTTAGTCTAGAAAATCTTCATGTAGAATAAGATGCCATGCTGGATTTGATTAGTAGCTCCAGGCTTCAGTTATCTCTGAGCATCCCATGAAGCTTTAGGGTCACAGCAAATGTTGTACTGCTCCTAGGCAAATGCAGCCAGACTGGAGTTTGTTCAGCGGTCATTGTGCCTGGCTCTTAAAACACCAAGCTCATTTTTGCATATTCACTGAGACACAGTAATCACTGCATTATACCAGCGTCTGTGTATCTGACACACCCAATGATTTGTTTGCAGACTTTCCCACACCCTCAGAGTTGCCACTTCTTAGTTTGGGTCATTTTTACCATGTCTGTGTCAGATGTCTGTTACCCTTCAGATATTTTTGGGTGCAGCTGATTGCAGCAGGTCGAGAGGACAACACAAGTCTGTCTTTTGCAGCTCACCTGTGTTGCATTAAAGCAATCAGGCAGCTGGACTGATCATTGTAGGTGCCTTCCAACTGAACTGCTCTAATTCTACTTCTATTCTACTCCTGCTTATGGAAGGTTTTTTGTTGTTAAGTTTGGTTCGCTTTTTTTTTTTGCTTTTTTTTTTTACTATGTACTTTCTACTCATGTGTATACCGTTGTTCATTCTTTTTGCCCTCCTTTCTTTAGGCAGCAGAGGAATATTATAGCACTGAGGATCTAATATGGGCCTAACTAAACTTCGCCATGCTGAACCACTGGGCAAACACAGGCCTTTTATTTTCTTACTGTTGTTTGGTAGCAGTATAAGGATTTTTTTAGACTTCTACTTTAAATGGTCTTTCTGATGTGTCAGAAGCCCTGTGTGGTTATGTTTATTAGTATTTTATGACATTTTTGCCTTGTTTGACATGTGCCAGCTGCTGAAGGTTCTCTTCTGTAAAATGTGTCAGAGGTGACTAAGTGGCTCCTTGTCCTGCCTGCTTTGTGAATTGTGCTGAGCCAAGTAGTATCTATTGGATATGCAAGCATGGAGAGTAAGGAAGGGCTTTGTCAACTCAAGGAAACTAATGAGTTGTAGGTAAGAGCTATGATGCTGGTTTGGTCAATAATTACAGGCTGCAGACTTCACAGGTCCTGAAAGCTAAGCAAACTCCATCTTGCTTAATACTTTGATGAAATACTGAAGGGTATACGGAGCAGTGCTGATCACTTACAGGCATGTATCCATTCTGAATCAGATTTAAGACCAAAATCTGGGGAATTTGATATTACAGGATATCAGAGTTTCTTGTCTGTGCTCCACAGTGTTTTTCAGCACTAAACTAGTAATCTTTGAGGAAAAAATACAACAGTTTAGACTATCAGAAAGCATAACTTATGAAATAAAGTAACAATTTTGGTCAGTACTTTATTTGGTTCAGTAATATACATAGTTCTCAGATACTTATGGTTAGGTACACTAAGAATGGGACACAGCCTAATATAGCAGTGTTTGATTTCTAGTTTCTCTTTGTCTTATGGTTGCTTGTTTCTGATTCAACACAGATTCTGAACAAACTGTCCTCTTCCAAAAATTGTTAATATAGATGGTCCCTTGGACTCCACTGCTCTGTGTCTGTGAGTTGGGTTCTACTGGTACAATTACATGACCACATTTAGAAAAATATTTCTTACCTACTGATGCTTCAGTTTCTGTGTTAAAAATTTATATAATTTATGATGTGACCCAAAACACCTTGGCTCTAAGAGATCTTGGCTTTGGCCTGTAGGGCTCAGGTTTTTCTTCAGAACTGGTGAGCATACACATCACCAGCTGACTTCAAAACAAGTTGTGGGTGCAGAGGCATTCAGTCACTTGCCCAAGGTCACAGTGATGGATCAGAGGGCAATTCCTGGCTCCAAGTAAATAAACACACATGCCAAACCGGTAGAAACTTCTGAGCTGTGCAGGGATCTTGTGTAGCTGTACCTTAAGAAGTGGGTCTAGTCTTTCATGATAAGATTTAAACAGCTACACTTTTATAAGGATAATAGCTATTGCCACCTGTGCAGTGACAGAAACTACCAGGTGAGTAGGAACTACTGTACACTACTGAAGGTACCTTTTCAATGGCAGTGCTTGATTTTAAAATATCACAGCTTGGGAACTGCTTGGAATGCTCCTTCTGTGTTGGCTTGGCACTGACCTACCTGGTTGCAAAGTGTGAGCCAGTGCTTCTTCATTTTCTGTCTTACCATGACTGACTTTGCACCAAAGATGTGAGTGACAGTGCAGCAAGCCCTGCTTTTTTTTTTTCTCTCTCCACATCCACTGCAGTAAGTTTAAGGTTTACTAGAAAATTTAACAGCTATAGAAAGCAGAAAGTTGGAGTGGCATCACCTCATTCTTCCTTATGGTGTCAGCTGAATTGGCGAGGGAGTTCTGACTGCACCTTTTCACAAAATCCATGAGCTCTCATTAGCACCCTGCAGTGACTGGGGTGCACCGTGCTGAGCTAAACCTCCACATACTTCAGGAATAATGTAATCTGGTTTTTCGTCTGAGGTCTAAACATGATTTATCTAATGGTGATTTAGAACTTTAATAGAAGCAAGTCTAGAGAAGTGGGCTAAACATTGTTCTCATTTAGCTGAGTTGTCTAAACGCTAGGGACTAAGATGAGCTTATGCAGAACCTTCTAACACTGAGTCTGAGTCAGGCATGATTATCCCTCTTTTAGAGAGTACAGAGTCAGAAACATGAATTGGCTTGCCCATGCCCACACAGAAATGCACAGCTAATGTCAGCATTACAACTTGGTTACTCAGAAGAGTGCACATGTGCAACATCTATCACACTTCTTCCCACCCTAAGTGCCATGATGACTGCTTGCAAGGGATCAGGTGCACACTCTGTTATCTTGACAACTTTTATGAGTATGGATTTTCTCTTTCACTGTGATTTTCTTTTTAATATAACAAAATAATTGTGACTAAAGTATTTCAACATGCACATTTTCATCATCATTGTAAAAATACAGTTCCTTAGGTCTGAAAATATTTGTACCTGTAGAATGTTCTGTTGTTGGCTCTTTTGGGTAAACCAGTACATGCTGGTGAAAAGTAAAAGAGAACATATGAAGATTTTCAGGAGTGATCGCAGGAAATTTTCCTAGCCCTAGCAAAGCACAACACTGAAAATGAGAGGGCAATCAATTTAAATGAAACCAGTAAATTCTAAAGGTTTAGAAAGCTTCAGGTTGATGCTGAGGCTGAGACTTAGGTTTCCTGTCTCTTGACAATTTATGAATGCCTTTGTCTCTCCCTTGATGTTGGGCATAACTGTTTGTGTCAACTTCCCGATGTCCCAGAGTAGAATCTGCAGGCCCTTTCCTTTAAAGCCTTTGGAATTTACATAACCCTGCAATTGTAGCAATGCAAAATGTGGCTCTGGTTACAATAACAAGGGTTTAGGGAGGGAGAGATTGTAGCGGCAAAGGCATAAAAGCAAAACAAAACAAAACTCTACATGCTGTTTTAATTTTCAGCAGCCACGTGAGAACTGTCCTGCAGTTCCTGGCTATAAATAAATCTCTGCCGTCATAGGAAGATAAAAACCAAAACACTTCACATTCCTCCCGAATTTTCTTGAGGTTATAAGAAATAAAGGAATGGTAAATATTTCAAAAGTAGAGTGTGTATTCGCTAAGGAATGTCAAATTATTACTCAAGAGGGTTGATATTTGCATTTAAGTAAAGAAATTTGGCATTAAACCTCTCTTTCCCTGCTCCATCTCTGCCAGCTCTTTCAAGAAAACCACTTAGGGCTGCATATAGAAAGCTTGCCAGGCAATACTTCTTAGAACTCCATGCATTTACTGCCTTAGCATCAGCTGAGGCAGGAACTTCCTTTGAGATGAATGAGCATTACACAGAAGTATGACTGTTGCTTCTTGTCAGATGCTACATCCTAGTTCTTTTACACAGTGTGTTAGAAAGGTGGAGACAAGGATCACATCATTGCATGGTGAGATGCTGTGGCACTGATAGATGCAGATGTGAATACAGACTCAAAAAGTACTCATACTAAAAGTAATACTATAAAAATAAGCAGGCCTGCTTGATAAGTAAGATTAGAGTTATTACATGTGGCTGGACAAAGATTTGGTCACATATTCAAATCCAGTTTGTTCACCAGGATGAAAAATTGGTACAACTGCAAATGTTGTACGATAAGCTACCTCATTTTTAGACTCAGGGATGAGAAGGGGTAATGCCATGTGACTTGCATGACTAAGGATAGCTCTTTAGGGAATATAAGGACAGACTGAATCATGAAGTGGTTACAAGGGAATGAATGGAGATAACCTTTAGTAGAAAGCCCTAGAGTAATCAGGACCATGTGAGGGTTTCTGTAGATTAATGGGACAAAAAGGTTTTGTTGAAACTTCTTTCTCAGAAGGTAGAGGTCC
This sequence comes from Oriolus oriolus, assembly GCA_013400235.1. NCBI lineage: Eukaryota > Metazoa > Chordata > Aves > Passeriformes > Corvidae > Oriolus > Oriolus oriolus. The sequence continues at coordinate 543,394 of VXBT01010974.1, forward strand.
AAATCAAGCATGTGTTAGTGTGGTGAAGTCCCAAGCAGCAAGACTGGAGACTAAGAAAAAAATATCAACACCAGCAAACTGGGAAGGAAATGTGGTATACAGAGAAACTGAGTTAAATTGACCCTGAGCTGTGCTATTGATTTGAATGGGCATGAGGTCTCCCAGAACAGGATATATTTGAATTTCTGAGTGTTCCCTAAAAACATAGGAAGGAAAAACTGCAGCAGAGGAGGATCCTGATGTTGCTGTGAAATGGTTCTCCAATTATGGCATCTGTTTGATACTACCTCATCATGGTGATGGACCCTGAGCCAATTGAGAGCTTGTGGGAAATAAACCAGAGCAATGCTTTGGTGAATATCTGTTAAAGATCAAAGAATGAGTAAAGCAGACCTTCTTCAGACAACTGGAGGAGGCTCATGACCACCTCAATGTCTGCTGGAAGAGCAATACAGCAGAGCACAAGAAATCCAGGAAGTTTTTGCAGTGATGACAACTTCCTAACAGATAATGGTTGCGCTGAAGAGAGGAGTCACTCTACTGAACCTGGCATTTACAAACAAGGAAGAATGGATTGGGAGTGTGAAAGTCAAGGGTAGCTTTTCCTGCAGTGACCGTGAAATAATAGAGTTAAGATTCTGAGAGGAGGGAGCAGTACAAGAAACAGGATCACAACCTTAGGCTTCAGGAGAGCAGACTGTGGCCAGATCAGGGGCCTCCTTGAAAGAATTCCACAAGACATGGCCCTGGTGAGAAGGGACGTCCATGAGAGTCCAATGATTTTCAAGGATCACCTCTTCAAAATTCAAGTTCATCCTGCTAAGCAGAAAAATGAAACAAATGTGTCAGGAGGCCCATGTAGATAAGCAAAGAGCTTCTAACTAAACATAAAAAGAAATTTACAAGAGGTGGGAGTATGGTCAGGTGACTTGGTTGGACTATAGAGACACTATCTGAATGTGTGGGGATGGGATAAGGAAAACTAAGACCTACCTGGCCTTGAGTCTGCTAAGGGACATGCAGGCCTTGAGTCTGCTAAGGGACATGCAGGACAACAAAAAGGGTGTCTACAGAGAGATCGATTGCAAAAGAAAGAAGAGGGAAAAAATAGGCCCACTGTTGATTAGTCTAGGGAACCTGGTGGCAAAGGACACAAAAAAGGATGCGATGGTTAAGTCATCTTCACTGTGATCTTCACTGGAAGTACTCAGCTAGAGAAATTCCATGCCTGTCAAACCAGCAACCACGTCTGGAGTAAGGAAGACTCACCCTCGATTAATGAGAATTAGGTTAGGGAATATTTAACTAAACTGTACAAATAAACAAATAAGTCTCTGATGGGATACACCCACAAATGCTGAGGGAGCTGTCTAATGTCAATGTGAAGTCACTCTTGATTAGCTTTGGAATATATAGCCACTGAGGGAGATTCCTGAGGACACAAAGAAAGCAATTGTCATTTTTATCTTCAAGAGGTACAAGAAAAGTTATCTGGACAGGGTGGAGAGCCTCATCTCAATCCCTAGAAAGGTGAAGGAATACATCATCCTAGAAGCCAGTTCCAAACACATGAAGGTCAAGAATGTGACCAGGAGTACTCAGCACAAATCCATAAGGAGAAATCATTCCTGACCAATCTAATAGCCTTCTGTGATGAGACAGGGAGAGAGCACTAGATGCTGTTTATCTTGACGTTAGTAAGGCTTTTGACACTTTTACAGAATGTCCTCATTGACAAACTGATGAACTGTGGGCAAGATAAGTGATTAGTGACATGGCTTAGTAGCTAGCTGAGCTGCTGGGCTTGAAAGGTTGTGGTCAGCAGCAAACACATCACCTGCAGGCCACACAAATAGATTATCCCAGGTTTACTTCTGGGATACAAAACTGTTTAACATCTTCATTAATGGCCTGGATGATGGGACTGATTGTACCTTCAGCAAGTTTGCTGACAACATAAAACTAGGAAGAAAATTGATTGACCAGATGGTCATACTGCTGTTTGGAGGCACCTCAGTAGGAATCTCATAGAATTCAACAAAGGAAAATACAAAGTCCTTTTCCTGAGGAGGAAAAGCTTCCTGTTTCCCAAGTGAGGCCAACCAGTTGGAAAATAGCCCTGTGGAAAAGAACCCAGAGTTCTGGTAGGCAACAATTTGAATATGAATCTGAACTGTACCACTGTGGAAAAGAAAGACAACAGCCTTAGACCGTATTAAGAAAAACGAAAAACTGCCAGCAAGTCAAAACAAATGATCCTTCCTCTCGGCTCAACATTGGTGGGACACATCTGGAGTGTTGTGTCCAGTTCTGGGGTCCTGCAGGGCAAGAAAGAGATGGACACATTGGAGAGAGTGCAACAAAGGGCCACAAAGATGGTTAAAGGGCCGCTATATCTGAATATGAAGAGAGACTGAGAGAACTGGGACTGCTTATCAATATTTATGAATACTTGTTGATGTGGGGAGTAAAGAAGATGGAGCCAGACACTTCTCTGTGGTGCCCGGTGGCAGGATGAGAGTTTATGGGCACAAACTGAAACACAGGAAATTCCATTTAAACATAAGAAAAAATGTTTAATGTGTGTGTGATCAAAACACTGAAACAAGTTACTCAAAGACATTGTGGAGGCTCTGTATGTGGAGATACTCAAAGCCTGACTGGATGGGGCTCCAGGCAACCTTCCCTAGTTGACACCACTTTGGGCATGACGTTTGGAGCAGATGATTGCCAGAGGTCTCATCCAGCCTTAACTGTTCTGTGCTGTGTGATATCTGTTCTTTTCCCATGGTTGAGTCAAAGCAGCTCAAGAACTATGATCATAGCTGGCACTTACTATTTTGGTCCAAGTGCTATTTGGGATGTACTGTCCCACACCCTCTTAAAATAAGGACAAAAATCAGGAATTGCAGTGGAAGGTTTTTGTGGGGTGGGGAAGGGTGGAATTGCTTCCTGTGCTATATACAGTTTGAGATTGGGTAGAGGACTTCAGTCTCTTGTGATTCTAGTGTGGTTTCTTTCACTAGTATCAAATTCTTACAGTGGGGTGGGGGGAAGAGAGAGAGGCCAGAATTTGGCTGATGTTGATAGACCTGTGTTAAAGTTGATACTGTTACTTCAGTGGAAAATGGGGGTAATGAGGGAAAAAATGAAGCCCTCTTTTTCTGTTATCCCCCAAAGACTGCCGTTTCTATAAATAACCTTAAGGCACACATGGAGAAATTGACAATTCTAATGATGTTTCTCTTAAAACAGTTTAGTTAAATACCATGGGAAGCAAACAAGGAAAAGGTTGCTTTAATGGTATTTCCTAAAGTGACAGTACAGCAGCATGTGGAATGTCCTGGAGCACACTCATTTGGCTTTAATAAAAAATAATGGAAAAAACCCAACAACAAGAAAATTAGCTGAATGATAAAAGCAAATAATTTATAACAGATTTCCTCCTAAGTCCTGGAAATCATCTGTCTAGAGCAGCTGACAGAAAGAACACAAAACCAATAGTTCTGTATCAGCTGAAAAACATCTTTTGTATGTTAATCACACATTGTACAGAAAACAAAATTGTTTCTTTTTCTTTATCAATGATCAGTGATGATCCCTATACTCAAAGTTAATGTACAGAGTATCAAATCAACAATCTGTCTGCAGTGCAGATGCAATCAGTGTTGAAGACAGAGTGGTACGTGTGAGACATTCATATTGGATTTGATTGTAGAGTATATGAAGAGCACTGTTGAGTGCTTCAGCAAAGAATAGCCCTGCACTGAAATTAAAAGAGACCATATAGGAACCTCTGTACGTATTTCTTCTGTAATTTCTTTTGAAAGTGAAAAAACATTGGAGATGCCTTTTATATTGAGAGGAAAGCTAAAGAGAACTATTTATTTGCAATTGTTTCTCCAGAAGACCATCTCTACAGTCAAAGCAGCTGTAGTAACTCATCTGAAGAGGGGCTCTTCCTACACAGTGAGGACCTGAACTGAACAGAGACCTACAGAGAGAGAGAAGAGCGAGTCAGAAACTACACAGATCATCCAGGTTAGTTCAGATTTGCATATGGGGAATGGGAGAGGAACAGAATACCAGGGAACAGAATTTTAGCTATCATTTTGTTTTCTTAAACATGTATGTTACCTGCATTCACCAGGCAAGAGGAATCTTCTGCACACTGCAAGGTGGTAAGGTGGTTTTTCAACTTTAGAGCAAAGTTACAGCAAACAGGGCCTCACAAGCCCCAATTACGGACAAACGAGGTGTGTTTAGAGGCAGCACATATCCAAATGGTCAAAAAATTGTAACTTCCAATCCCATCTGTGTCTTTATGCTGTCACCATTTCAGCAGAACAGAATTTGTATCTAGGCTGTGCTACAGATGTTAGTCACACCATTACTCTGTCTGACGGCCAAGATATTAACTTGGTTTTGATTATAATTATAGTCTAAACTGGAGGCATTTCTTGTAAGTTAGTAAATAGACTTAATGGAAATCATAGTTAGTAACATTCTTGATTTTACGCTCTATCCTTCCTTCCTCCCTCTCTCCCTCCCTCCNCTTCCCCCCCTTCCTTCTTTCCTTCCCTCCTTCCTTCCTTCCTTCCTTCCTTTTAGAAGAAAATTCTGTGTCAGTGTCTTCCTCCTTGGTGCAATTTAGAATACTTCAGTGTTTTGGTCTATTACGAACTTGTGCATCCAATTTGTTCATGAAGCCTAATTACACCTAGTGCATCTTGATTTTCAATGTCCTTTCTGTTCTTCTTGTAGACTTGCAACAGTCGTTTACAGGGACAAAGTAATGTGAAACCTTTTTTTCCCATGGTATTTGAACTGTGTGAAGCAGTGCTGTGCAGTCTCCTGACCCAGTTCCCTACTGACACCCACTCTGCAGCAGCATTTACATGAGTGTAACGTGAGTGTGGAGTGTGGCTGAGTTAAGAAGGTGCCTGATGTGAACGAGCAGGGCAGTTGGTAAATCAGTGGTCACGGCTCAAGCTCCATCGTACTTCTAATGAACTGAGCAGTAAGTTTCTTGTGGTTGTCTCCATAGGCATGATACTGTCTCTTTGTCAATATCCTAAATAGTTTCCACAGCTGTTAGAACCTCACAGGCACCAATACAAAAAATACAAGTGCTAAACTAGGAATTCTGTCATGTGAAACAAAACATGATGTTTTGCTCACAGCTCCAGTTTTCTATCTGTGTATGGTTATGCATTCAAAAGGTACAGATTTACTCTCCATGATTTTAAAACATTATCATTTTACATCTCTGAAGTCTCCTGGAAAACTGACTACTTGATTCTTGATTAGCTACATCCCTCTAGGTGACCAGGTTCTTCTCTGGCATGTGCAGTGATCTAGGAGGAAACAATGGTTTTAGGGGCCCACTCTCTGTGCATGAACATCTTGCATAGAATCAGGGCCACGACCTAGTTAAACATGTACTGCTCTCCTGGCATACACCAAGTTTCCCTCTGGCTCAGACTGCCAGGATGGAATTAAAACTTGCAGAATCTGGGTGTGCCCCTCTTCACTCAACCGCTTCACACAGAAAGCAATGTATTTTTTGTCTCCAGAGCAACTCTGCCTTCTGGTAATTACACATGTACTACTTAGCACCTCACTGGAGCATGGGTGCTCTGCATTCCCTGTAAACTGAACCCTCCTGCCAAGTACAACAAAGATGGCTTACATCTTTCTTCTCTCCTGCTCTCACCCTCACAGTCAAGCAGATTTCCAAGAAAGCAAGTCAGCATCCTTTGCCTAGAAGTAAGGAGCCACCTTCCGTAGGAACATTGTCCCATTTCCAGGACTCCTAAGCATACAGGAATTCCTGTAAAGAAGGTCAAGTATCCTCCAGGAAAGTGTGTGTCACAAAATAGGACAGATTTCATGTGATGAAAATTACATTTAAGAAAAATTAGGGCAGGTTAAGAGTGGTATAATAGAGGAAAGGCAAAAAACCCAAAGCAAAACAAACAAAAAACCCAAACAAAAAATTGCCAAACCAGACTAAAACACCAAAGCCCCCAAAGCCAGAATAAAGAGCTTGGCTATCAAATACTGAAACTAAATGTCATTTGCAATTAATTGCTATAATAACCTCAAATGCCTTCCTAATTGATTTCAGCTTCATAATAGGGGATCAGTGCAGCTGATTAGTTTGCACGTAAACTTCTGAGAACATGAATAACCAGAGTTTAGCAAGCCACACCAACCGTAACTAATTCTTCTAAGTCTTCTGCAAAGAATACACAGTAAGCAAATGTTGTCCCCTGCCCAGCAACACAGATAGAGCCAGGACTTTTTGCTCCAGATACTTTTTTTCCACTGAGATGCTACAAAGCACTTAAAGGCACGCAGAACTGGCTATATTGAAATAATTTTCAAAGGAAGTGAGTTTTCTAGGTAGAATAGGAGCAGTGGGACAGCTCAGTCACCGATTCTGAAAAAAGGAGGGTATTTAGCTGGAGTTCCCTGCCTGTTCCCTGAGCTGTTTCAGGATCCAATAGTAGTCAAGTATCATTTAAAAAATCCCAAGGCTGTTCTATTGGCACTAGGGTCTTAACATACCTCCATCAGCTTATAGACCACAGAGTTACAAGGGCAGTTTTTAAACTGACATTACTGTTTCACTTCGGTTTTGTGTCAATCAGTAGTCAACCAGATCTGGCCTAGATCCTGTATCAGAATAAGAAGTGGAAATAGCCTTTCCCTTTCCATTTCTCTGTTCCTTTGATAGACATTGCTTTGATTTTCCTGGAAGTCACTGAGATCTCTGTCTTCATAGCTGGAGACTGACTTTACTTCTCACTGTATTAATGCCCTGTTCTTGGTTGGAGCAAGGCATGTTGATCTAGATCATTGCTAATTAAATGATGGTGAATACAACATCAGGCATTCCCTAATCACTTCCAAAACTTAAAAGGCCCCCCCCCCGAGCCCCTCCCCTCTACGCAGCTAAACAATCCCACGTGCATAAATCAGGGGAATAAAAGGGAAAAAAATATCCCTGACCACTCAGAGCCCAAACTAATTTTTAAATTACTATTAGTGAAAGTTTATGTTGCAGTGCAGCTTAAGCTGGTCTTTGGATTCTTTTTCAAAAAGGCAGAAAAATCCTTCAAATGAAAAACATTGAGGAATGTCATTATTCAGACTATTATTGGAACAGCTGCCTAGGGGACAAGCTCACTCCAGCCTTCTTAGTTCACATATTTACTAAATTTAGACAACAACATATGCTTAATAATATTTGTGATACAGATCACCTGTCTGCATACTGCATCTGTCTGTAAGGTGACCATTTGGTAGAACATAGGTTTTTAAAATAAAATTACTCCTCTGGCAGATGGGAAAATATATACAGAATAAAAGGAAGCACTCAAAAATGATGCGGAAAGCAGAGGAAGATTCCATTTTATAAATCAGTGCCCTCTAGTCTGCTAACTGAAATTCAGCTGAACAACTGTTTTTCTAAAGCTCTGGTCTGTGCAAAATATGAAGAAGTTCAAAATGGTCATAAAGTGTTAGGTGTGAACACAGCACAAGTTTCTTCAAGGGAGGCAAATGAAGCCATGATGAAGTTGCTGACTGCAAACATTTACAGTTGTCAGGGACTGGTAACTAGCTTTAATTACTGACAGATGATCAGTGTTTTAGTGGCAGGAAATTTAATCTAATTCTGGCTGATTCTGTCTCTCTTGCCTTCAGGGATGTGAGTTCGACTTGGGCTGTTATCTGAAAACAGAGGTTCACTTTGAACATGTTTGAGAAATACCATGCAAAACTAAAAGGAGAAAAGAAACAACTCCTGTAGAAGTTTCTTTTTTTAAAAAAAATTTTTACTTCCAGTTGAGGTAAAGCCAAGTCACTCTCCAAAAGCTCCTAAGCTTCTTCTTATTACAGAGTAAATGCCTTTCCTCTTTCCACAGCTGCTATCCAAGATGCAGCAAATACTGATGTTTGTTTTCTTTCTTTTGTTCTTTTTTCTTTCTCTTTCGTTCTCTTTCTTTCTTTCTTTCTCTTTCTTTCTTTCTTTCTCTTTCTTTCTTTCTTTCTCTTTCTTTCTTTCTTTCTCTTTCTTTCTTTCTTTCTCTTTCTTTCTTTCTTTCTCTTTCTTTCTTTCTTTCTCTTTCTTTCTTTCTTTCTCTTTCTTTCTTTCTTTCTCTTTCTTTCTTTCTTTCTCTTTCTTTCTTTCTTTCTCTTTCTTTCTTTCTTTCTCTTTCTTTCTTTCTTTCTCTTTCTTTCTTTCTTTCTCTTTCTTTCTTTCTTTCTCTTTCTTTCTTTCTTTCTCTTTTTCTCTTTCTTTTTTCTTTTCTTCTTTCCTCTTTCTCTTCCTTCCTTCCTTCCTTCCCTTCATTCTGGCATGTTCTCCTGCCAGCAAACACCTTGTGCAGAACAGTCACTAAATCTTAACCAATACTGGGCCGAGTATTATAATGGGCTTGAGAAGCTAATGAAAGACAAGGAGCTGTTGACAACACAGGAAAAACACAGAGGAAAGGCTGAAAATTGAAATGTGCTGCCTCCAGGAAGGTCCAAACCAACATATTACATCTTACGATGATGGATACAGATTTGAACGTAGTTTTAGTTGACCTAAATTTTGTGGTGTGGGCCATTTTATGAAATGGAAACAAAATCTTTTCATTTAAGAACAATTGGTAAAATAGCTTGATAGCCAGTACATTGATTTCAGGCATTGTCAAGAAATTATCTTCATGTTGAATGCCATAACTTTCGTTAACTGCACAACTCTTACAGATCTCATAAGTTTTAGTTTCTAGGAACAAATTTATTTATTCTTAACCATTTTTTTATTGAGAAAATAAACTGACCAAAACTAAATGTTTGTGCTGGGTTTGTAGTGGCATCTAACAGAAACATATTCTTCCACAGTGTCAAGAATGCTGCAAAAAAATAATGACACCAGCAATAAATCAGATGCAAGCTAACTCTACCAGCAATAAGTTTTGCCACAGTTTCATTCAAACATCTGCATGAATACTCATGTGTAAATGCACATATGCATGAACAAGTGTGTGCATGCATTATGATTCATCAAGTGCAAAAAAATCTTGTGGCATTACAAGTTATAAATGTTAAATAATAATGAATGTTATTTCAGATGAGCTTTGTCCAGATCTTTACTTTCTAAAAGTTCAAGGCAGGTTCTCAAAATGATGTGTCAACAACGTTAAAGATGTTGGTTACGATTTAAAAACTTGAATTTGAAACATATATATATATATATATATATATACATACATATGTATATATACATATATACATGTATCCCTGAATTGAAGCATCTTTATTCATCTGGCAGTCAGTGAGAGTGGAATCCAGCCATTAGATCTGATGGCATGGTTTCAGCCTAAAGTTAAAAATAATTTTAGGAGTTTTATTTTAAAAATAATTTTAGGAGTTTAGTTTATATCAACTAAATGAATGTACATGCATTTCTATTATATTGACTATATATGCCTCATTTCAACCCCTCAGCAACAGGGGACAGAATTTTGTGTGGTTCATTGATAAGTGAGGGTGGTGGTGGATCCACTACCACGTTACATCCAGTGTCAGTGTATAGAAGTAATACTGCTCTGCATTTCAGACTGGAGGGATGCTCAAAACATTGTGTGGCACTTCAGAGACTGGAAGACACGCAGAAATGACCTCTGTAGGGAGGGTCGGAAAGTCCTGTTAGTCCTGTACCCTGTGGTGACTGAGCTGTTGACCCTGTGGCTGCACTGGGTGGTGGTGTCAGGCAAGGCATGCAGCCAAGCGCACAGAGCTGTGGTGTTTACTCTCACTGTCAGATGGAGCAGGCAGCCTGGCACTGGATTTCCTCTCACAATGGGCACTCTTGTTGTTAGATTAATATACCCGTGTCCTTTTGTTTTGATGAGGGATCTAACAAATACTTTGTATCTCCAGAGGTGGAGCAACATCTCAGAGAAGCTTTTGCTTTTGCAAACACTTTAGCAAACTGCAACACTTTTCAGTTTTCTCTGAGGTATCATCAGTATTTCATAATAAAAACACTGGCTTCTGCATCAGTTTCCATCTCAAGCTGTTACTAATGCAAGTATTGAATTATGTAACACCAGAGTTTAATATACCTTGATGTAATTGAAGGAACAGAGTCACAGAAAGAATCAGTGATTATCTAGTTTCAATTACTAGTGACTAAATATTGAAGCATGCAACAGAATTCAAATTCTATGTCCTTGTTTAATACACCACACATTTCTCCTACAGCCAGTAATAGAAAACAGGAGTTGTGCTGCAGCCATGAGACAATGCTCTGTCAATGGAACATCCAGATGCTGCGGTGAGAGGGGGCCAGATTTTCACATGGGATTATGAGGAGAGTAAGGAGCAACATATGTAAGGAACTGCAGTTATTCCTTTTTTATCTTAACATTTATGGTGATTAGATCATTCTTCCAGTGGCACAAGCCTGTTTCCTGCTAGGCACTTTGTGGTGTTTTGCATGTTCTTGTTTTGTGTGTGTGGAGCACTGGAGCGTCACTTTAGCTTCCCCCCAGTCCCCAGCTTCTCTCCATCTTTGGTGTCCTTGCCATTCAATTCCCCATCCACTGCAGCACCTTACACTATTGTCTTGTGGACAGACTCTGCCTGCTTTGAACATATCACAATAACCTTAGCTAAGACACTAAATGGATGACCAGCTTTCTCTTAAAGATGGGAGTTTCGTTAACTTATAACTAAGGGACAAGGGCCATTTATCTTGGTTACATTGTGTCATAATAAACAGTTCAGTGTGGAATTGTGAGCAGGGAGATAGCCTTGGTATTATGAGCATGCCTAACCCTCGTGCCTTGGCCTGCTGCTGCAGGTTAGTTTCTAGGGCTCAATACATACAGGTCTCTGGCTCTAGAACTTTACTGTCGGAAGGAGAGGGATACAAGAGATGGAATCGGTTAATCATTCCCAGGTCTCCTTTCAGGTCTTCTTTCCTCTTCCAATGAGAAACTGAGAGGTTAGAGGTGAGAAGGGGGGACCAAGACAGTTAGATGGAGCTCAAAAGGTGGAGATCAGCTACAGAAGTACATGGCGTGCAGAAGGGGAAAAGAGGGAGTAAATGCGGAAGGACTTGGAGGAAGAGATGAAAAAAGTGGTAGCTAGAGATGTGAGTGGAAAGTGAGGATTAATAGACCAATGGAAATATGTGAACAGAGGGGAGGACTGATGGAATTTTAAGATCTCTTCTATCATGCATCACATGTAGTTTGCATGTGTAAATAATACAAAACTTTCCCAGGCTTTATGCTGAGAAAGGCAGGAGCACAGTACAGCTCATACTAGAGGAACGCTGATAGGTCCCTGTGGTTTCATACAAGGCTCATAGTGCTGAATATTGTAATTTAGTCATGTGACCAAATGGCTACTTTGCTTACAGGACAGAAGGTATACATGGCAGTAGTTAGCAAGTAGCTACTGAGCATGTTTGTGATGGGCCATTATCATTACAAGGGCTGCATTCAATTTTGGCTTTATACTCATGCTCTCCTCCATAGAAACAGCAAACAAAAACCAAAGAAACCAAAGAAACAGAAAGAAAGACATCATGGCTTGCAAGCATTTTGTACCTGTTCTGTGCTTATTGTGCATTGGTTTAAGTGAAGACAGAGAGGAGAGGACAGTGGTGACTTGGCCTCATCTTGTTTGGTTTGGCCTGCCAGGTTGAAGGCAGCATTTTTTCCTGTAACTGGCTTTCTCTGGATATGTAATTAAAGATACACATATTTGTGTGTGTATATATATGACTTTGCTGTGTGATATGTGTTGATTGGTATTGTCATCATGAGAGTTCAGTTATTGTAATGAAAACAAATGGCTTACACATACAAAGAGCAAACCATGTATTTCCACGAGTTAAAAAAAAAAAAGAGAGATTTTGCAGATGGTGTTACTATCTCTGAATTTCAGTGTTTCTATTTAACAGAGAATGCGGTTTCTTTCACTGCAGACAGCAACACACACGAGGCAGACAACTCCTCCACATTAATCTAGCTATTAAAATCAGATACAGTTAAAAGTGAAGTCAGAAAGCAGCAAACATGCTAGAAACAGTGGTTTACACGGGATTAAAGCTATCTGGAGAATGAATGGAGAGGAAAAACTAGGAAATGAGGGCTTTTTGTTTAGTTAAATCATATCCTCTCCATTACAGGCAATAAAATCTTTTAAGGTCAGACTGAGCCGAGTACCAGGGGAAACCCCTCATCCCCGCGCCGCTGCAGACCATGGTTTGGGGACAGTGTGCCGCAGTGTAAGTCACGGAGCAGGAGGCTGGCGTGGGCGCACTGCTCCCCGCGGGGGTCCCTGCCGCAGACTGGATCCTGCGCCCACGGCCCAGGGAGCCGTGCGGACCCCGCCGCCTCCTGCCCCACCGGCCTTGCGGAGCGTGCGAAGGAAGCCAAAATTAAACCCCGCCACACCTGAAAGCCTCGAGTGGAAAGCTGTGCGGAAGAGTGTTCCTGTTCCCGAGGCACGTAGGAAAGCGTCTCTCAGGGCGATGGTTATCGCGGCGGTGAACCCCCCCGGCTTCCCCCGCCGCTCCCGCCCGCAGCGCCGCCCGAGCAGCGCCGGTGGCTCCCGGAGCCGTGCGCTCCTGCCAGGCCGGCGCGGGGCCCTTTAAGAGAGCGCAGCACAGTAGCAGGGGCCGGCCCTGCCTCCCGCAGCCCGCTGCGCTGGAGCGGGGCTGGGGAATGGGAAGCAGTTCCTGGTCTGGGTCCGAGAGAGCGCACGTAGCAGCAGCAGCAGCCGCTGCCGCCGCAGCAGGAGCAGCAGCAGCAGCAGGCACCCCAGCTCCGCTCTCTCAGCAGCATCCAGCGTGGGGATCAGCGCTCTGCCCGGCTCCCTGACACGGGATGGACGTTCTTGAGCACTGAGCTCAGCCGCTCTAAAAAGCAAGTGGGAAAACATACATCTGGATAAAATTGGTAAGTCAAACTAGAGTCACATCCTCTTCCTTGGACTGCAGTTTTCCAGTCTCTTAATTTGTAATGTTCTTTGCAAGCCTTTTTTTTTTTTTACTTTTAAGCAGAGCATGGGAAAACATGGAGGCAAAATAAAAGTGTAAAAAAACTTTGACGATTTGTCAGTGTTTGTGCTCCTATTTTTGAAATCCTCTTTCCACATAGAAGCTTTGCTGCAGGAGTGAGGAAGGAGAAACCAGCAAGTGCTTTTGTAGGTGAGGGTACAAAAAGCCAGTAAGAGTTGTAATTGGCTTTTCCTTAGGACATGAAATCTTTAAAGATTTCAAAAAACAAAACAAAAAAAGCCAACAAAACAAACCCCAACTTTCAAGAAGCTTGAAATGACTTGTCATTGACTTGAGTAAAAACAAGTCTCGTCTTGAAGTCTTAAATGCGCTAAGATTTGTGCAGCAAGAAGAAGGAACTTTTAAGAACTGTGTTGTCAGTGTAGCTCTGGGTGCCAAAGTATTGCCGGGCAAATGTTGTATATATTTGTTTAAATTTAACTAAATCCATCGTCAGCCCTGGGAGGGCAGAGGCAGGAGATGCCATTTCCCCCGTGGCGGACAGAGGGCGCTGTTGCTGCACCCGGCATCAGCCTCCCTGAAACGGGGAGCTGGTAAAAATCCAAGGGGAAAATCGAGTGGAGGCGAGATGTTTTAAACCATTAAACCAGCAATAGTTCACACGAGCGCAAAGCTATAGTACGTAGCATCAGCCGGAGCAGCGAATGTTTTAAATTTTCATTCCCTTAAGTTCTGGGGGCAGTTTTTTTGCTTGATTGTCTTTTACGAGATGATCTGAATTACAAAGAGAAATATATTACAGCCTGGTTATGATGACCCTGTTATCTTTTCTGGAGTGTGTTGTGGGGTCATCCTGGATTAAGAAGGGGAGGGAAAGTGTGGAATCTCTTGACAGAAATGTTACTTCAGTAGTGGTGTGGGAGATGGGGAAGAACTGTCACTTAGTGTTGATCAAGTTGCAGGCTGGAGTTAGACCTCTGACATGGAAACATGTATGCATAGCAGAGATATGAGTTACATAACCTATGTTATGTAGATCTCTAACATAGGTTAGAGATCTACAAGCTGGCTAAGACCTGTAAAGCCTAATGACTGAACCATGTATTGTCAAGTAGTTTGGGAAAAGGGGGAAGGTCATGTACAGGTATACAGCTTTCCTCATAGAAATCCCAACACCTCTACAGGTGCAAGAGGCCAACAATTGTGCTGTATTTCATCCATATAAACAAAGAGTTAGAAAATGCAGCAATAATCTGTTCTTACCTTTGTGTGTGTGTACTTGCTTATGCATCACCTGGAGTGTAAAATATTCTTCTTTGTGGAGTAGGAATTTGGGTTTGCTTAAATCAAAGGCTTTAAAAGGAATGAAGGTATTATTTTAACTAGTGCAGCTCTCTTGTGAGTACAGAAGGATCAGAGCTGTCAATTTGCCCTCTGATCCAACCTCTGTTAGAACTTCATGTTTCTGTTGTGACCTGGGGCTTTGGTTGTTTCTTGAGCAAGACTTTTCTGTCTGATTGTATTCCCGTTACTTACAAATCACTTGCAGTGGAGTGGAAAGATTTGCAGGTTTTGAGTCCTTAGTGTGAGACATGCTGGGCAAAGCAGATTAAAAGAACTGAATGACCATATGGAACGCAGTCATTCCGACTTAGAATTATTATGCCTCATTGAAAAGTAGAGTTCTACTACCTCTGCTGAATCAGTGGAGTATGTGAACAGAAGACCCCTTTCTTACCTTCAAGAGACAGTAAAACACTTCCTGTGCAGCGGTGCATCCTTGTGATATTAGTAGTTCTTCAAGAAAAACCAGTAATTTCTTTATACTCCTTCTGCTTCATTAGATATCCAGGTATGAATGGCCCTTCAGAATGATTTACTGGATCAGAGGAAAGATCTCCCTCCTCAGCTCCTCTCTGAACTAGCGGGCATTAGTCAGGTGTCTGACTACTGCCTAAGTAACTTACTGAGGAATCTCTTTCACTTCCCTTCAAGCAGATTGCAAGTTCATTGAGAATGATAGAGCTATCAGACATCTTGAGACACATTTGAACCTGGCAGATCCTTGCCTTCACAGGAGGCTAATTTATACATTCAAAGTGTCTCCTGCACCGTCACTGGTGTCCAGCTAAGCTCTTAAAAGTTACATCTCCCTACTGTTTGTCTGCATTACATGTTTAATATGGTAGCTGGAGTTGTTTAATTTTTCTGCTTGCCTATATTTCAAATTAAAATATTTTCCTCAAAAATGGAGAAGATAGTGTGATGTGCCCAATCCGATTTTTACTATGTTGTTTGTAAATTCACTTTAGTATTTGTTTTCTTTTGCTCCCAAGTGTTTTGCTTTGAGTTACTTTGTACCTGGGAGTCAAAACTGTAATTCTGCCTGTGGCTGATGCTGAGGTCATACCGTTAACTCCTGCAGAGTTCCCAAAACATTAGCTTAATATGACATATGCGTGTGATATTTAAAATGTAAAGGGATCCTCCACCTATATTTATGCCAAATTAAAGAAATGGAGCTTCCTTGAATAGCTTTTTTCATTAGAGACCACTAATCTTTTTACTTGCCAGTAGATACTTATAGTGTTGGCAGTGCTATAAATTCTGTGGCTGCCATTGGAGTACTTGTCTACATGCTTACACTGACAGTAGCTCTGCTAAGTGAGTTTAGCCAGAGCAAGGCTCATGATTACTCAACAAATTGCTGTCAGCTTGGTTTCTAATATAATTTTTTTGGTCATTGTTTAGCAGAGCTTCAGGTTAATTCATCTTTGAGCATCTTGTAATAGTTTACTTGATGAAGCCTACTGCAAAATCCTTTCTCTGAGAATGTTTCTTTCTGGTGTCATGAAGTGCTGGATGTTACCACAGGTTATGAAGGCTTGTTGGTGCTCACATAGCTGAGGTGAGTCTGGCCTTATTCTTTGTTGTAGGTAAAGCCTCTTTCTGCTTTATATAACAGAACCAGGATCCCAACTTAAAACCCCAGTTTTATATCAAAGGCTCACTGTGCTGGTGACGTAGTAACCTGCTTTTTTCTTTGATAAGAGATTTCATAGTTTTTTATACAGAACAGTGGTAGGTGTGGTTTTATGTCTGATTTATTTGCCTGTCTCTACTTTAGCATTTGGAATGCCACGTTTTCCATTACACGTGGGACAAGTTTATCTGTATGAGTGAGACCTCTCAAGCTGTTGTCCTGTGCAAGATCAAAAAATATTAACTTGCAGAGAATACGAAGGAAAGTAAATAAGATTTAATAGCTCTGAAGGTGGATATGGAAAGGAATTAATGCAGGAATGTGTTCCCCAGAGAATATTTTCAGTGAAGTAGACACCTCAATGCCGCTAGTCCTGACTCTCCCAGGGGGACTACGTCAGATCTGTCAGTACTCACGTGGATCAGCATCCTCCAAAGAATTAATTTATTTTCACCTTCACATATGTACATCTGTCATCTTGTGTCTGAGACAATTGATGACTGAGCTTTTCCTTTTATTATATGTAATGCCAAAGTTCTTCTTAGCCAGATTCATTGGAATCCTTGAAAACTTCAATCTCTCTTTAATCTCAGTCTATTATTGAGAGTATTATTTCTTAAATGTAAAAATAATGAACAAGAAGTCTTTAAAAAATTTTTAGGTACTCTACCAGTTTAATTATGCTTACAAAAACATGGTAGTGACCTAATGTATCATTAAATTATCACATTTAAATACAGCATTGACCTTGCCAGACAGTAAATCAAGCAATGGCGAAATCCCTTTTGTTCTTTTTGCTACACCCTGAAACCTTTGAAATAATCTTATGAGCATTTAGCAAAAGTGTGTTTTGTAGTATGAAATGGGGAAAAGAGGTAGGAATTTTTTGGCTTTCTAGGGACCAAATAAGGTACTGCTGAGGGTCCCTCCTCCTCCTTTTTCATAAATTCAAGAGACCATGGATTGTAAAGGCTCCCTGTGAGAAGAAAAAACCCCAAAAACTCAAGGTGGCTGCTGACAGTTCTATTATTTAGTAAAGGCTGCACTTCTCAGTGCCTTCATTGGAAAGAATAACTTTTATACTCAGGGCTGTTTCTTACCATCTTTGGGGAGGGAATGTGGTGGGATGTGGCGTGAAACTGGTTCGCAGTGCAGCTTCTGACTCTTGAAATGAAGCACAGATTAAAAGCGGTTCTGAAGTCTTCGTCTGTATCACTTTCAGTTTCCTGCTGTCACACACTGTTCCCTTTGAGAAATATGACATGGTGAGAAATGTGGATGGGCAGAAGGAGCATCAAATGATGAACTCTCTTTGCGCCACGTTGTGTATAATGCAATATCCAGGGGCAGCAGGAAGGCTAATGGCACCTTGCAACTGCCCTTCCCAGTTCTTTTCACTTGTGATTCACTTTTCATTTTTACCTGGGTGTTTCGTCATTTAGCCAATATGATGTGTTACCAGTGTGTGTCTAGCTCTGCAGCCTCTTTCTAGATGTGTATCAAGATGTACCTGTAACTTTACCTACACCTTGTTATTAACTGGCATGACCATATACTTCTGTTTATTTTGAAATCCATGGGAAGTACATGAAGAAACACTGTAATTTTATTTCTCCTAGAGAATCTTTTTCAGCAGCTGATGAAATCCAAGCTCATGCCAAATGAAAAGCTCCTGTGTTATCATTTTCAGTTAATTAAAAAAATAGATGCCAAATCCCTTACAGCAGTGGTTTTATAAATACTATGTGTGTATGTGTGCATGTATGTGCATGCCTACACCAGTGCTTCACTCTCATGTTGGCAGCTTGTGCCTTTGACAGCACACTGGAAATTATCATACACTTTCAGGTTCAGGACTTGATGCAGGGATACAGAAGTGGATGGAGGAGTTTTAGTTTGTTTTAGTACATCTTACAGTAGCTGAAATAGACCCAAAATAAAGTAAAAGCTTTAGTGTTTAGTGTTTGCATTAAGATGGCAACATTTTTGTTGTCTCTTTTTTTTTTTTTTTTTTTTTTTTTAAAGAAAACATGCTAAAGGCTCAATTTTTATCTTCTGGTAGGCAAGCAAAATATTTTTTCTGGCAATTTGATACTTTATTAAAATGAACACTTGATTAAATGTGCCAAATTTGTGTGTGCTAAAGGGCAGGAAGCTTAGTTTGCTGGAACAGAAAGGTGCACTGGCAGCTAGGGCTGAACTACCTCTTGGCACCTTATCTGTCTATTAAGTGCAGATCCCAGTAAGCTGAAGGATTATTATCTTCAAAAAGTCTTGGATAGCTTCACCAGTGAGTTAGATTTCTTTTGCTTTCCTTTTAAGAAGGTTAAATTAATTTCTTTTGGGTGAAAGCTGTTAAACCGACAGACCTGGAAGACTGTAGTCCCTTTTTTCAGTCACAGAATAAGTGATGCCTTGGACCATGGCTGAGTGACCTTCTGCAGTGCTCTCTCATTGCGTGTTTTGAGTCAGTCAGGATCAAACCTGAAGTTTGGCATATTTCTCTTTAACTTCTTTTTTTTTTTTCCTGGCCAGCATTGTCAGATTCCTGACAATGGGCTGACTACTTAGGTGGGTTTTGGGAGGGCTTCTTCATCTCATTAGGTTTTGCCAACAGAAGTCCTTGTGATCTTTTCGTTTCAAGTGACAAACTTGCTCACTTACAGGACAGCCTTGATCAATTCATTTCACATGAGCAGTAATCAAATTGGAATGGTTTTTGGTCATCATCCAGAATGGATTCAGCCTAGTGACCTGGTAAAAGGACATATTGTATTCCATTGCCAGTCCTGTGAATCATTCAGTCTCCCAATTCAATGTGGTTTTTCAGTTCTCCACTTGCGTTACACAAGCCTTGTGTTTTTAGGCTCTGCGTTCTTTTCCTGATTCAGAGGCCCTTTGGAAAGTTTCAAGTGGGCTTTTGCATTAAGCTCATCGAGAAATCAAAGACTGTGAACTACTGATGCTTCCTTTCAGGGTGGGACAGAGGGACTGTGTGTCACAGTGGCACAGGGATTGCTGTAATACCTGCAAGGATGTGTAATAACTGTAGTGTAGACTAAACCTTTTGGCAGGATATGATATTTTAGAAAAAGAGATACTGTTTTTAAATATTATGCAAACTTTGTATTTTTATGTTTGTATATATGTCTGCTTCCCCTCTTCCATGAGATTTAAACAATAACTTTCTTTTAATCATATTCTCTAGGAAAATAAAAAATTTCTGTATATGGAGAACTTGATCATAAAAATATATATTTGTACTGGAAGCTGTTTTTCACTCTTTGTGCTGGTTATTTTTTAATGACACACTACTCAAGTTATAGAGTGAAACTTGGCCAGGTAGTTCCAACTTCCTGTTTCTTGTTCACTTCCCTAACAGTTCTTTCATCGTCCAATACTATACAGCATTTGGGTTGGAAGCCCTTCAGGGATTTATTTATATTGAACAACCTTTTCTTTTTTCTTTTTTTTTTTTTTTCATTTAAGAAAATACCCAAGGACAAACAATGAGTTCTAGTGATGTTAGGTTTTAGGCAATAATGTTATGCTTTTGCCAACCATCCAGTGTCATGCTTAAGGTGGCTGACTTGTAGGTGAAATTAAAATGGAAAAATGAAAACATACTCCAGACAAGTTATTTTTTCCCTGTTTCATTTACCTTTTCAATGCAACTTAATTAGGTGGAGGGAATGAAACTATTACAGTTCTCCAACTTTGAGCACAATAAGGAGAACAAGCAAGTGACTGTGAAAGTTTGGAGACTTATGCTCATGCTTGTTACTTTGACTTCATGTCCCAAGGCCCAGTCAATCAAAATAGCTCAGAGAGAAATTTTCAATTACTCAGCCTGAGAACAAAATGACCTGAATAGTCAGGCATCTATTGTGCAAAATTCTTTAGGAAAATATAGCATCTCATACCTCAGAAATATTGGAACTCCCTTGGAAATCTTGTCTCTCATCTTTACTCAGTGATTAACAGAAGTCTTTTCGTATTTCAAAAGAATTTGCTGATCTTCACAGGGTGCTGTAAGGTGTTTTAATAAGAAAAACTCTTTTTAATGCTCTTGCATGTTTTAACATGATTTCTTTTGGAACCAGAGCAAAGATCAACAGGAGTAGAGTTCTAGTACAGGGTACCTGCAATATGGCTGGTTTTCCAGTTCAGTCTTTCAGCTGTGGCTATTATTCTTTTCCTTCTGAAATTTTACTTAATTTACAAACCTTTTTGACATCAAAAATCTACTAGACCAAGGGGTCTGGGGGACCGGTGCAGCATTCTCAGCTCTTGGAACTTCTTGTGGGACAGCAGTCACAGGGAGCTGGTGGGTTACCAAATACATATAGGGACTCTACTTCTGAGGACCACTTTGTATGGAGCACAGATGAAAAACCAGCTGAACAAACCAGCACAACCAAAAGAACTTCTGCATGAAACATTTCTGTTCTTTTTTCTTCAAATGCAAGAGATCAGATGTGGTAAACAGTGTTGATGTGTGTGGACAGGATTAGATAGCCACTGCTGTACAACAGTATGTAATAAATGATGTGTATTTAAGAATATCTATAGATGAATAATGGATACATGCAGGTATGAGAGTGATTGTTGCTTTGTAGTTGTACAGTTTGAAGGGCCTGAGGTGGATTTGATTCTACACATGGCTGCATGTGTGGAAGGGATATACATGAAGTTATCATGCTACTTGCTTTGTTGAGCCCCTTATCCCAGTGTCTGAAACTGTGATTTGTTATGCTGTGATATGATCCGAAATAGAACCACAACTCACTGTAGCGGGTTCTTTCAATCCCCTGGGAATGTTTGTCTGGCTTAAATACATGAAACTGAAATGTGTAATACAGAGCTGCAGCTTATCGTGAAACTGAAATGTGTAATGTTGTGCTGCAGCTTATAGATCAACACTGACTCCATTTGTGGGAATGAATGAGTACCTCATGTTTGATGTGCTACAGGAGAGTTCACAGATGATTTCTTGTTTTACAGTGCTGTATTTTTCATGCTTTTTCAGCTTCATGTATTTAGCGTTTTCCTGTGTATAGAATAGGGTGGTATTATCCTGGGCTTTTCAATACAGAAATAGAATGTGAAGAGATTTCTCCCTGCTGACTCTTTTTAAGGCTTTCAGAGACTTCTTTGCAGCAAAACTTCAGTCAAATTTTTTTTCAGAAAAGACAGGTGATCCTTTCCCTACCCATCCACACATTTCTCAGCTATAAAACTTCTTTGTTTCACTTGAATTCTTCCTGCATGATTTTCTATGTAAATTTTCTCACTTATTTACCTCTTTTTACAGTTCCTTTGACAGCTTTAATCCCTGGATGCAGGTCAGTGAAGATAACTCCTAACCATATAGTCAACTGATTTCATAGTAGGTGGGAGGGTTCACCTCCATACTGTTCCTTGCAGGTGATCATAGATATCATTGAGCTTTATTCCTGTTTCAGTGTTCCCTTATGAACCAAATTTTACCTGGAAATACTTAAGTACATACAGGTGAATAAATGTCACTCAAAAAAACTTCCATAAATTTCCTTAAGAAGCAGACTCACCCTTATTCTGGCTGCCCTGCTAATATTCCAGTTGTAATGTAACTTGTCTCTGGTTTTTATTTATTCATCTATCCTGTTTTGGTTCAGCAGAGGATGAGGTGTGCAAGACTGAAAGAAACCTCCCGAGTCATGGAGTACACCATTTCTGTCATTGCAGGAAATTATGTTGCAGGATTCCCTTAGTTAATTTATCAATTCTGTCTCGAATGGCTTTTGCTCCTCTTGCTTCCTATTGGGAAGCTGTTCAAGAACCTCACTCTTCTGATGTTTAGAAATCTGCTTCTAATTTCCAGACTAAGTTTGTTCATAGCCAGTTCATGCCCATTTGGTTTTATGCCAACACTGGTCTCTAACTTTAATAGTTCTTCCACTTTCTTACAATCCTCCTGTGATCTGAGAGGATTCTTGTCTTTCTCTCCTTCTGTTTTTCCCTAAGAGGGAAGATAATTAAAATTGTGCATCTCTTCATTATGTTCATCATTATCAGTGCCATTGTGTCTTGGTTTGATAAATCCTTTAGACTTGAGAGCTTTTTAGCTTTTCTAGTCAGTTCTCAGACAGAAGCAGGAAAAGGTGGCTTTTTGTGTTTTCCTAGACAGACAGTATGTGTAACTTTGTTAACTCTGAGGCTGGGAGGGTGAGATGGGAAGAGGGAGAAAGTGTCCTGCATGTTTCTGCATCTGTAAAAAGCTTTAACTGGGGACTTTGTGAAGAATGATTTGGGTTTGAGGATCTGGTCCCTGGGATAGGCAAAGGCATTGATCCAGTTCTTTTATCCAATCCAGCTCTCCCATTGCTCTATAAAAACCTGCTTGAAATGAGCAGCTGATAAAACTTCTGGAGGGGATGCAGCTCACAAATGAGTTTTTGAGGGCAATTTTCCAGCTGTTTCCTCAGAAGGAATGAGGCAAGCAGCTCCCAGAGCCCCAGACAAATGCCTGGGATCCTTCTTCTTCAGAGTGCATGGAGAGTCCCTGAGAAGGACTGAGAGGCCGGAGACTGATGGAGAGATGAAGCCAAAGGCCTGTAGTGGGAACCTCCTGCTGTCAGGATCCCACGCTGAGCTGCACTTGAGGGCGGGCATTGAGGGGAGAGAGAAAGCTGAGTAAGGTTTGCTGTGACCTCAGTATATTCCCATGCAGCTTTCTCTCTGGGCAGTACTTGATGGCATCATTTACAAGATTCTTCAAATGCCCTTAAACTCGGTAGAAAAAAATGTATAGTCTATTCAGCGTGCTGCTCTATACTATCCTTACCACGATGCTGCTGATCTTAAAGCAATATGATTTAGGATGGATGTCTCTTACAAGACAGCTTTTTATTTAGCACAGTGTATCAAAACCAGGACTTTTTGCAGGGAAGCACCCGTCTCAGTCAAGATGTCTGAGGTTTAGTGGGAAATTTTGGGGCAGCAGGACAAAAGGCTGAGAGGAGGTAGAGCCAGAACAAAAGGTCTGGATCCTGTATCAGAGACAGTAGGTAGGCAGAGCAGATGGTGTTAGAGTAGTGGGACTTCCATTCAGATGTATCACCTTAAGGACAATATAGTGATTCTGAGCTATTTTGAAGTTGTTTGTATTTTTTTGTGTATGTTGAGGTTTTGGTTTTTTTGATTACCAAACAAATTTTTTCATTGGCATTTTCTCATTAATTTTTCCAAGAACAAGTTTTCAAATACATGATCTTTTATTGTCTCTGCTGCTCCTGCAGCTAGTAGGTATGCACATGCAGCTTGCTATATCCTGCACTCCTTGTATTGCCTCACTGCTGGGATTTTACCAAGTAAGATAACTCTGGAATCCTCCTGGAATGAAGGTGCCTGGAACTGGTGCAAAAGAATATTTGGGACTTGTTTGCTGATAACTAATTCAAAATAATTACTGTTCCTCTTCTCCAACAGATTCATTTAAACAGTCTTAACAATTCATCGCATGAGGTGCTTATGCTTTGATGACCACAATTAGATACATTTTAAACTGACTTTAATTGTATCCAAAGAAGCAGAACCAGTGTCTTTCTTTTCTCATCCATCCTAATGAATTTCAGCAGGAAGAATCTAAACTTACAGGTGGAGAATGCCTCTAATCAGTGCCAGCATAGACTGAGTAGAGCTAGCTGGAGATGCCCTGTGCCTAGTAGATTTTTCAGAACCCAGCATACTCTTCTGTTTTACAACAAGGCTTGTAGTCACTCATTGTTTCTTTGTTAGTTTACAAATAGGAGTGGTAATGATTGGCCCTACTTGTGTAAGAAATTAGTCTGGTTGAAAATCTTTCCCTTTTTATGTTGTATATCCTTATGCTTTGATTGCTTTTTGTGATAATCTCCCAAGATGAAGAAGTGACATTAACTGTACTATATGTGTACCTCTATTCTCTCATTGGAAATATGTGACAGAATTGGGAGAGGATGCCTGGCTATGCTCCCTGTGTTATCCAGGCACTCCTCCTCCCATGGAGGTAACACAGGTTTTGCACAGATCCCATGGCTCAGTTCAGGAAGCGCAGTGAGGATTCTGAGCCCTGTGTGCAGGCAATAGATGCTAAAGGAGTTTTCAGGACACTAAAAAAGAGAAGGCTGATTATGCTGTTGATACTTAGTCAGTACTTGCAAGGACTTAGAAGGCTATAGTTCAGCCATACACTAAAATGTGGCTTCCTGAGGACTCTAATCAAACATCAATAAACAGTCCCCCACTGTTCGCTCTTTTTGCCTCCTCACTTGCACAGAAACTGAGGAAGACAGTCATGAGTCTG
The DNA here is from genome assembly GCA_013400235.1 of Oriolus oriolus. Lineage (NCBI taxonomy): Eukaryota > Metazoa > Chordata > Aves > Passeriformes > Corvidae > Oriolus > Oriolus oriolus. Next base: position 567,742 of record VXBT01010974.1, read on the forward strand.
AGTTCTGCTGGTAATTCTTGTTAGAGATCTTTGGTCAGGATTAGTTGTACTTTCTCAGTCTGTAATCTTTGGGGAGAAGGTTCATACAGGACAGGCAGAGCCAGAAATAAATATGCTTTTAAAAGGCCGTATAATGTCCATAGAAAGAAACAAATGGCTGCATTCAGCTTATAGGAATGACAAAATTCTTTGCTATTACCTTCCACCTGTCAACACCCTCCTGGCAAATGTGATATTGAATACATTTAGCAGGTGCAAACTCTGAGGGCCTGATGATGAACGTTCCTGCTGTGTTTTCTTTAATTTCTTAGCAAATGTATACATTTGTGATACACTGAGCATACTGTGCATGGTACTGTAAGCCTGGCTTGCAAATGCAGCTCAGTTGTTTGTCTACATCTTGCAGCTGCCATTCATTCAGAAGGCCAAGGCAAATGACCAAAACAATCCATTTCCAATGGGTTATTTTGAGGAAGAAACAGACTCATCTCTTCTCTCTGGTGACCAGTGACAGGACCTGAGGGAATGGCCTGAAGTTGTGTCAGGGGAGGGTTAGGTTGGATATCAGGAAAAAGTTCTTCAGCCAGAGGGTGGTTGAGCACTGGAGCAGGCCCCCAGGGAAGTGGTCACAGCACCAGCCTGACAGAGCTCAGGAAGAGTTTGGACAACACTCTCAGTCACCTGATATGACTCTTGGGGTATCCTTTTCAGGACCAGGAGTTGGACCTTGATCCTGGGAGGTCCCTTCCAACTCAGGATATTATATGATTTTAAGACAAGATGTGTGAAAGCTTTAGCTTTCAGTATGTAAGCAGTGTGTAAGTGTACAGCAACACTAATGCTGCTGAAAGGAGAGTCTCTTTCGAAAAGTAATGCAATAGCTGGTTGCAGTGATGTGGGGAAGAAGGGACAGCCTGGTCTTAGCAGCAAATAAATGCTAAATTAAAGAGGTCCTCACATAATGAAAGCATTCTGTTGTGTTTATTTTTGTTTTGGGGTTTGTTTATTTATTAATTTTTACCATCTAGCACTTCATACATAACCTGGACATAGCCTGCACAACAACCTGATGGTTTGTTTCAAAAAAACAGCATCTCAATTCATCAAGTCAAGATACAGTGCTTTAAATTGAAAAGCTAGTTAAATTGTCAAAAGAGAGTATTATGAAGATTTCATTGCTAAAGAGGCTTTCAGTTACAATAATATTTTTAGTAGCACTGTTTTTAGACTAGTTTGAGGTTTTTTTGGCTCTCTGATATTAGCAACCTGCAATTTAGTTTCCAGGTGATTTGTGTCCTGGTGTTCAGTGGGAAATCTTTTCTTTCTGCATAAGGACCTTCTGCTAAATGTCTTTGTCCATGCCCTTCTTGTTATCTTTCCCCATTGTGTGTTTGAGATATATTCATGGGAGCTTTGTGCACAGCTGACTGCTTGGTCACTTCTGACGTGCTTCATGGTGACAACACCAAAGGCGTTTAATGTTTGTAAAAGGCAGGATTGCCCTTGAATTACTGACAGCAGTCAGTGCCAAGTATGGAGTCAGAATGGCCACACCTGTTATCAGGTGTGGAGGCAGGAAAAATCTAATGGTGGATCTTTTGCAGGACTGTATTTAATGTGTGCCGTATAAAGATTATTCCTCTGAAACACAATTGAATTTCATGGTTACATGGGAAATAAACCAGATCTATTTATGGTGGCTAAGTAAAGAGTTGTCTGTCAAACAAAGCTGGCCCAAATCTGGTTCTACTGCTATAGTTTAGAGCTTTGTTTGGACTATTTGTTATGCAAGACAGAAGTTTAGCTGTTTCAAGATGATTATCTCCTTGATAAATTATGTGAGTATGTGCGGGAGTGACCCTGGCTGCAGGCCAGGTGTCCACCAAATCTACTCTGTCACTCTCCTCAGCTGGCCATAGGGAAGAAAATGTAATGAAAGACTTGTGGATTGAGATAAAGTCAGGGACAGATAACTCACCAGTTACCATCATGGGCAAAGCAGACTCAACTTGGGGAAATTAGTTTAATTTATTATCAATCAAATCAGAGTAGGATAATAAGAAATAAAACCAAACCTTAAAAATACCTCCCTCCCATCCCTCTTTTCTTCTTGGACTTAACTTTACTCCCAGTTTCTCTGCTTTCTGCCTTCAAGCAGCACAGGGGAATATTAATCCCACGTTATCTCTGCTGCTCCTTCCTCCTTATGGGAAGGACTTCACACATGGAAGGCAGTTCTCCATGAACTTCTCCAGTGGGAGTCCTTCTCACAGGCTGCTGTTCTCTGTGAACTACTCCAGCATGGGTCCTGTGCGGGATCATGGGTCCTGCCAGCAAACTGTTCCAGGGCATGCTCCTCTCTCCATGGGCCTACAGGTCCTGCCAGGATCCTCTTCCAGCGTGGGCTTCTCATGGGGTCACAGCCTCTTTCTGGCGACCACCTGCTCTGGCATGGGGTGTTCCATAGGCTGCAGGCAGATATTTACTCCACCATGAACCTCCACAGGCTTCAGGTGGATTTCTGCTCCCCTTGTGGACTACCGTGTGCTACAGGGGTGCAGCTGCCTCACCATGGTCTGTGCCACGGGCTGCAGGGCATCTCTGATCCTGCACCTGAAGCACTTCTACACCTACTGCCTTTGGTGTCTTCATAGCTGTTTTGTGTGCATATTCTCATTCCTCTCTCCAGCTGAAGTTGCCGTTTCACCGTTTTTTTCCTCTTCTCCAATATGTTATCCCAGAGCCGCGACCAACATCACTAATGGGCTCAGCCTTGGCCAGCAGTGGGTCTGACTTGGAGCCAGCTGGCACTGGCTCTATCAGACACAGAGAAAGCTTCTGGAAGCTTCTGTGAGAAGCTGCCACTGTACTGCACCCTCCCCGCCTACCAAAACCTTGCTGCACAAACCCAATACAGAGTCTAACATTCAGACCTTGCTTTTGCTTGAAAATATTCCTACAAGGAACCTTCATCTTGCTATATGTGCTTCATATTGAAAACAGAGATGAGGAATATATGTAGACAGAACTGTTAGTTTATGAAAATGGCTTTAATCTGAGAGTTATTCTGATTCTTCTTGTGAAGTAGGAATATTGGTATTTCTGGAAATTAACATGTTGTCATTTCAACACTGCAGATGGGTACAATTTCCTTAATTGAGTTTTCTCACAATCAGCATGTAGCTCTGTCTCAGATCTTCTTTTACTCATTACCAAGTCTTAATTTGTAGAGAGTTTCCTTTTTAAGTGGTTTTAAATGGAGCTCAGCTTTCCTGAGGCAGGCTTCAATGACACTTTCTGGGCACTGTTTACTGGGTCTTTTCTTTATCAACACTAACTATATCCTGCCCAACCTGTCTGAACACAGTCCGGTTCTGGGCTCTATAACCAGAGAAGTGAAAACTGATGGCACTTCACCCTTTTTGCAAATGAGTACATATCTCTGAGGGGCATCTATGGACCCAACCTGAAAAAAAAAAAATCTTTCTTATCCCAATTCCTTTGAACAGCCCCAATACAGGTCTTCTTCCTTCTCTCTTGTTTTCACTTCAAACATCATTATAATTTAATTAGGAACGTGTTCTCTTATGCAGACAGAGATAATGATGAGTAACTGATGGTACTCCAGTCTGCCTTTCCAATGGAACTTGCAGAGGAAACTATGCACTACTGCACACTTTAGTTATTCTTCTAGACAGTGGCCTTGGGAATCCTGGCTTGCTAACTCTGTATTTGGCTTTGGCATAAGGTAGGTGGGAATATAGTTCACCAGTAGGTCAGAGGATGGTTTACTTGGATTTCTGGTTCATTAAGTATATCTTTTGTGTTTGTTGGTGTGGTGTGGAATAGCAGTGTGTGATTCTGAAAACTCTCTTGGTGCCTAACTTTGAATCATCTATCTATTTTGGGTGGGATCCAAATGTCATCAGTGTTGGTGCCAGCACTCTTATTTCGGCTTCTATGAAAGTCTTTTCTATCACAGTCCGTGTGATTGATTTCTGTATAATCATCTTTTTGGGGCTAATTTTTTATCATATTTGCCCTGTATGTTGCAGATGCATGTGGCATTTTCCAAAATTTGGCAGTCTGTTATCTCTGAGCCTCCTCTTTCTCTCCCTGCAAGAGTGAGTAGCCTTAAACTGGTAGACTCCATTGAATTCGGGAGTTTTTAGGATGAAAGAAATACAATACAGCAATAAAAGTGGTGAATTAGTTTGAAAGCTCCCTTTCTAATTAAAAGAGATGAAATTCATCTCTCACATTCTTTTGTGTGAATGTAAGATTCCTTGTTTAGGTTGGAAGATTCAAATTGTTCCGTGAAAAGCTTTCCCTCCTCCTCACTTTTATCTTGGGTGGATCCACATGTGCACATGCGCATACACACAGAGGTACACGAGCTCTGGACAGTTCACATGCAATTACCTCACCTCTTCAAATCATACTGTACAGGAATGTTTTTCTCCTACCTTTTTCTGACCAGCTTAGCTAGAGCTTAGACATCGGAGTTGTCCACAATAAAAATTTAGGGTAATTAAAATATATTCCTTGGTTTTTGATACCTTTTATCAAAAAAATCAGAAAATATTCCATAACCCCCAGATGTCTTAGTGTTATTATTTCCTCCTTCACTTTTTTATTTTTACATCTGTCATGTTCATGGAGTTGGTGCATGGTGCATGGAGGCAAACTTTTCTCCATTGTCTTCATATATTCCCATTTCCATGGGCTTGAGTTTCATTTAAAGGATCCTCACCTTCTCTGTTGCTTCCAAAAATCTTGAACTAAATTTTTCCCTTGTCATGTCACAGATATTGTCTTACTTCTATGATATTTTTGTCTTGGGCTACGCTCTGCTAAGTTTCACAGGCATCAGATTCCTTGCCAAGTAGTGAGAGAAGGGTTTTTGAGAGCTCTGCTTCTGAACAGTACCACAGCCTTTCCAGATTACAGGCCTTGGCTGAATTTTACAGCCTTAAAATTCATATTCATCTCATGTAGTTTTTTTCCCATGGACTGTTATCTCTTGAGTTCCATATTTATCTGGGCCTGAATGACTGTCTGTCATTGCCTCATGGTTTTCCTTCTGTCTCATTCTTTACTTTCAGCTGTCTATTCTTTTCCGGGGCTGTCTTTCTTCTGAACTTGAACAGCTACTGGTTTTGCTTATCCACGTTTCACGTTCTGATTGGGACCTCTTGAAATATTTGTCTTCCCAGAATTTTTGGCTCTGGTTAGTCTTCCATTGTCACCTTTCTTCCTTTTCTTCTGCATTTGACATTTTTCCCAGATTATGCTTATCTCTGTGCATTCAGGCCTCCTATTGCAACCTTCCATGTAGAGGAATAGTATAAACAGTATAGATTTGCCAGAAAATAACCCTTCACATGTCACTTTTTGAGACAATCTAAGACAGTCTGTGATAAAATAGCTGAGAAATGTCACTGCTTTCATGTCCTACTTCATAGAGCATCACTGGAGTGGATGAATTTACAAAGCTTGGTGTTTTAAACAAGTACTTGCTCTAGAGAACATCACTATGACATAAAGAGTAAGCATACTCTTGGCCAATAACTTTTAATCCTGAAGTACTTACAAACAAGCCGTTGTTTTGGTGACCTGTCCTGTCTCTGTGAAATGGTATTGCTGTCACTGTACACAGGAAACATCAGTTGGTTCTGTGCCATGGCAGGTATGGTACTGAACGCCTTTTATTCTCCTTTTCTGCTATCTCTAATCATTAGTTTGCAGGTTAGGTGATGCTGAAATGAAGTTAATGGAAAGCAACAGCAACTCACCAGTGCAGTATTTTGGCACCACGGCTTAGGACGGGAAATGCAGAGTGCACACAGGCAGATCTGAGCTAACTTTAGTCTGGAGAGCTTAGAGATCAGTGGCAGCAAACCTGTGGTGTCTTGAACTTGAAAACGTGTTAGCCACCTGTATAAGTAACCTGACTTCTAAGCAGGCTTAGCTTTTACAAAAGGCTCTGCTGTGATCCCTCAGTGCTGTTTTACCCAAGTAACCTAAATTAAAGTTAGAAGGCCATGACTTAATGCAGCACAACCAGACCTTTTGTTAAAGCCAGAAATAACCATAGTTTCTCTTATACTAAGTAGATTTAAAAATGCCTCACTCTCTTATGTCCGTTTTCAGATTTCCCCATTTTTCTTCTCCAGGAAAAGTCTCTTGTTCTTCCTGTACTTCAGTTCCTCTGTGTGCCCTTGTCTGTGCACCTCTTTGTAACCTGAAGCATCAGAGATGTGATGGTCTGTGGCCAAATGTGTCACAACCCCTTTGCAATGGCCTCATTAGCATTCACCAACACTGACCCCTTCATCTAATGACTCCAGCTGTCTCAGCTTCTCCATGGAAAGAGCAGGAAATGCATGGACGAGAGCTGGAAGTAAGTCTCTAGAGGCTGGTAGAGCAAAGGGGTGTTCTGTGCAAACTTCAGTGGTCTAGACTTAGAGACTGGCAACTGGAAAGCGAAAGATAACAAACTCAGTCTGTCTGCTTGGCTCCAGATGTACAGTTAAAAATCACAGTAATGTGGATACTGTTGTACTGCAAGCAGAGGACCCAAAATCAATACCGATAAAGCTGAAAAAGCATAGACATGAGCACAGATGTACACAGATGTAAATGCCCAACCAGTCCTATTGTCACTGAGATGTAACTTTGGTGTTACTGCTGGACAGATGATACATTGAAATCTTAACAGTGGTACAGAATCGACTGATTTTTTTTTTTTTTTGCAATCTTGGTCCACATAGGTACTTCTTCAGGAAGTAGAATGGACTCAGCTGGATGTAAAACCTAATGTGGTTTAACCAAACCCTCAGTTTAGTGGTGATGGGCTCATGAAAAATCCAGGGTTGAAAGTAACCTTGAAAAATTTTCTAATCCAACATTTTATGGGAAAAGAAGCCTAGATGAGATTATCTAGCTGCCTGTCCAATTGTATCTTGAAAACCTCCAGTGATGGGGTCTCTAGCATACCTGTGTGGAGGCTGGTCCTGTGATTGACTGTTCTCACTGTAAAAAAAATTCACTCTTATATCAGGATGAGCAGGTTTTCGTTTGTATATAATGGCTGATTCTGCTAACCTTTAAGAATAATGCTGCATAGATTTTTCCTTTTCTTTCCTAAAAACTCCTTTCACCTTTACCAAACTCTTGGATGGTCAAAAGCTTCAATTTTCCTCCCTTTTCTTCTCTCTCTTTCTCTTCCGTCCCTCTGCCTCCCATTGTAGCAGAGATCACAAACTGAACTGAGGGAAAGTGGAACAGTTTCACAATGCACATTTCTTTTCCTTAAAGAGGAACGATACTTCTGGAACTGGCTGGTCTGCAAACATTCCTTTGATCCTGAAACCCAGTGCCTTTCTGCAGGACTTCAAATTTTTGGATGTTTTGTTGTGTTGTTTGCCCATGATCCTTACAGTGCTTAGCAGTAACAGTGAAAATTTTGACCATCACCTTTACATTATGACTCTAAACACAAAGGTCTTAAGAAAAGCTACAACTTTACACTTTTCACAGTAAGAATATACTTAATACATTTTTTTTTTAATATGGCTTTCATATCTTCTCCACTGAAGCTGTTCCAAAGCTGTCATCCTCTGTAGAAGTGGCGTAGAAGTGATGGTGTAGCAGAGAGACAGGCATTAAAAATAGCATGACCCAGGAATCATTTGCCTTCTCCTGTGGTGTCTGAGCTTGGAAAAATTGTCTGGATTACTTGCAGTCTGCAAGCTTCAGAATAAAAGGGAGTTGTGCTCTTTAACTGAGCTTTGCTTAGAGGATGGAGCAAATAAAAGTGCTGCTTGTGTGACTGAGACCAATGCAGCAAGTTGGAACATGTGATAAAAATGTTCTTCTATTTGGACTTGCTCTCAATCCCTTGATAAAGTGTTCTTTTCCTCTCGGTACATGTGGTAAAATGTATTTAGGAAAGAATATCTGTCCTCAGTTTTGCGCTTCAGTCTGAACATTTTGGTGTCACTTTAACCCTGCTAATAAAGCGGGAGTTTCCAATAGCAGATCTGCAACATTGGCATAGATATTGTTTGGTGCATTTTATTTCTCAGTGTTTTAAGCAATGCATAGCGTTTCATTTTGCTTTCAGTCTAAGCCCAAAAAACTCACCAAAAATAACCAATCTACCAGAGCTGTGTGACTAGAAACAGGTTAATGAATAACTGTCATCCTTTAACTGTTTTGACAGTGAGGCTTTGTAGGCTCAGTGAACCCTTTCTTCCCAGCTCCATCAGGCCATTGGGCTTAAGATGTATCAATATTTCTCAGTGGTAGGGTTCTGTAACAGTTGATTTCTGCTGGGAGTTTCTTGCCTCTTCAGAGTTTGTAGAGATCACCAAGTCATTGTCTCTTCCTGCTACAGAGCATTTTTTAGCTGGAATAATTTCTTGTCACTACAAAGCAAAACCAGCTTTTAATTCTATGCCTGGGATTCTAGTGGTGCCTGCTAAAAGCTGCTTTAATGCTTGAGGTTCCTGTCATTCTGGTGGTGGGTTAGAAGTTGGAGGGACAGGATATGGATCCTGTGGCACAGCTTTTGAAAACTGGAGATTAGGTTCTGTGGTTTTAGAGTCATTGAAAATCTTAGATTGGTAGCAGCAATCAGCAGGCAGAGTATCTGTTCACATTTCCAATCCTTTGTTTCACTAGAATGCTTTAGAAAATAATTAATGTCTGTGAAGGAAGACACATCACAGAAAAGCACTGTTTGGGTTCCAGTTGAAGTAGCAGTGGCTTAAAAGCATAGAGAAACCATTCAAGACCCACAGTGTCACTTCAAAGCCTCAGTTGATGCTGCCACATACAGCAAAATGTACATAATCCTCCACTATTTCTATCAGAAATTATTGGATTGCTTTATGAATGTCAGAAATTCCAGATTATTAATAAAGTTGCAGGCAAACTGGTTAAGAGCCTGCAAAAGCCTCTGTCTTCCTCCGTAGTCATCAACTGACCTCACTGTGGTTTTGACTCTGCTGGTGTTCAGAGGAACACAGATTCCCAAGATTTCTCTTGGGGGATGGTTGTCCCATGATTAAAGCATCTACATATCTTTCAGGGTCTTGGTCTTCATGGTTTAAGCCAATTTTGGTAAACTTGCTGCTTCTTCTAAAAAAAAAATATAAAAAGAAAAAAAGAAAAAAATAAAAAAGGCTAGCACTGCTGTTCCTGGAATATCCTATGACTTCATGTCAGCATGAAGTGCCAACATGCACGTGGAATGGAAGAGTAGCAAGAAAAATGACTTCTGCAACTTGGGTGGTATTTTCTGCATGAGAAATATCACTCTTTTCTGACTGCCAACTTATTTCACTCAGGCTCTAAATCTGTTTTGTATACAGAGAAGAGGTAAGAATTGCATGTGTGTGAACTCGTGTTTCTGCCGTCGTCCTGCCTGATCGACACGTGTGTCCCTGAGTGTGCAAACAGGCACGCAGTCACTTCTGTCCTGGGATGTATGAACACATGCTCATGCTCTTCATCATGGATCTGCAAACTTCCTACTGTGATGCTGTGCATGCACATCACTGTACAAACCCACAACCACATCCAGCTCTCTCTCCTCTAAACAGTGGGAACAGACAGTTTTTATTTTGAGCAGAAATCGTGTAACTGGGATCTTAAACACGCTTTGATGTTTTTGCTGTTTTTAAAAGTCCTTACTCAGCTGCTGTGTTGTGAAATGTGGCTCTGTGAGAATCTCCTGACTGTGAAATATGAGGATTTTTTTTTTTTGCTGGTCAGCAGTGGGATTTTGTGACCTCCAGCCTATATCTGTACAGTACATCTTGTATGTGTTCGTTAGTGAGACAGCACAGTGCCTCCAGGAAATGCATTCTTTTGCAGTGGGCCATATGGGTAACTTTGCATTTTTATGATGAAGATGGGAAGATAAGGTTTGTTGCTTACTCTTTTTTTCTTACTTACAACTCTTACTGCGTTTTTTTCCTGCATATAGTTGAGGCATCCTAAAAGATGCTTGGGATAAAGCAGAGTTTAGCCCCTCTAACAAGCATTTGCAACAGACTATTAAATTTCTTTTTACAAAGTTTTGAAGGGCTACTTTTTAAATCTTGGCTGTTGCTAAAAAAAGAAAAAAATTAATAGCAAACATACTAGCCTAACTCCAGCAGGTAGGAAGTTGAAGACTGAAGTAGTTTTCAACCATATCAAGATGGGGTGAAAGCAAATATGAAAAAACCCCAAGTAGTCTTCCATGCAAGTGCATGCAAGCACTCATCCTATGTTTCTGGTGTGCAGAGTTCCTAAGATATCAACATAAAAATTACGAGCTTCTATTGCTTTAGATATAAAGGAGTAATTTGGGTAGTTACTTCTTCCTACTCAAACACATCCAGGTTCTGGAGAGAGAGAAATGTTCACACTCTAAGCCATTATGTTTCAATAGGAAATGGGGAATTTATGTGGAAACTTGGAGAGTCTTCCTCAATTCAGGGGAAGTGATTACTACTGTAATGGTGCAGAAGGCTGTTTCTGGCTTGTATCTTACAGATATTGCCAGCTGTTGCTTAAAGATTGGCAAAAGGACTACTCCATAGCAGATGATAGAGAAGGGATCGTGCTATGTGCCAACACTGAGGGGAAGAGATCTGAGATCTTTAGTGCTGTACCTAAAGTCTCTTGACTTACAACCAGTTGCCCACTTTAAGCATACACCTGTGTAATTATTGGCCATTTCATTCTTTGATCATTATTTCAGCTTCACTTCATTCTCCTTTCTTCAAATACATTCTTTAATGGAGGAACTGCTTCCCCCAAGCTAACAATTGGGCTCTCTCAGTCTCCCACTTAAATTTGACTGAATAAGAAGTAGATACACCCCTTCTTTATTTCCATATCCCTGCTCTCCCATCCATGTTCCAAATGCTGTTTTGCTGTCTTTCTCCTTACAGGGTCAGTGCTTAAATCTGTCTCTAGCTACTGGGAAAAATGAGCTTTGTGTGCCTGCATTCTCTCTGTCTCCCTCTCCCTCTCTCTCTTCCTCCCTTTCTCTTGCTGCTCTCTCTTTTCCCTCTCTCCACTGCTCTCTCTGCCACTCTCTCCTCTCTCTCTGGAATGTTTTCAAACCATGCATGAAGTGAACACAGAAAACCAGAACTCATAGTTCTCCAGGACATCCCTGTTTTCCTCATTGAGAGAGTTTTATTACAGTTGATAATCCAGGACATTTCTCAAGATGTATTCATGAGTTACTTGTACAGCCAAGTACAATGTTCTTCTCTGTGTTTTCTTTAACCCATCCCTGGTTCCATTGTACATCTTTTTCCTTCTGACTGCGGTGGGGCCCTGTATTTCAAGACCTTTTATTGGCAGCAACTGCAACAGAAATCAATAGAAAATTTGTATAGAAACAGTAAGGTTAGAAAGTCCTGTTACAGTAGCAAAATGTAGCACTTTAACAACCGTGCCAAGGGGGACCAAGTAATCATTTTAGCTGGAATCTTGTCTTTAATGGAAGCCAGTGCATATTCCGCTGCATTCCTTGCACAAATTACTTCCCAGTGTCCCTGCTCTCAACTTCTGGTCAACTTACATCTTGAAGAATAATGACTTTGGCAAGAAAAATAGAAAAGCATTATGCTGAGGAAAGGATGAGCTAAACTTCATGGTGTTACATCCTAGTCATCCTATGCAATCACAGTTTAAGATTCCCATATTTCATACTCATTGGTAGAGATAATGTTTTTTCTCCATTGTCCTGGAGCCATTTGACATAGTTCCAGTCTAAGGAAAGCATCTCCCTTCTTTATCTTTTTTTTTTTTTTTTTTCCCCCAAATTAAAAAGGTACTGGAGAGGACATGTTCTTCCTGATTCCTGTTCAAGGTGCACTTACATCCTGAAGGTTACAAATACAGTTTTTCATAGCCTTTTTTTGCTAGTTAAAGTGTCTATCTTACATCTCTAGATATTTTTCTTATCCGTGGTGTGCCCATAGTGCATACAGGAATTCTCTGTCCCTGGAAATACTTGTCTATGATGAAGATCATGAACAGTTTGTACCAGGCAGGATGGAGAAGCCTACTTGCTGTTTCTGAGGGAAGAAACTACATCATTACTATGTGGACCTTAATGGGATTCAGAAGAGTAGAACCGGAGTGCTCTAATTTGTTCAAAACCAAATTATAGGAAGAAGGCTGTGTCTTTCTTAGTCTGGCAAATGGGAAGAAGTAGCTGAACAGGTCAAAAGGAAAGCCGTTGAGTTCAAGTGGTGTTGATGGGAACAAACTAATGGCATCATAAAAATTACTGGGAATTGTACCTCATAGTTGAATCTTGAGGAGTAAGCAAATTTGGGTCAAGTTCTTGGCTCATTTACACCTTGCATCCTGTTGGAGACCAAGAGCACCTTTGAAATGCTGAGGAAGTCCTACTGAAGTCAGACGTTGTTTTATGAGTAAGAAAGAATTTGGCCAGAGGCAGCAAACTCGTAGCTATTTCTTAGCTTTGTGGTAGTGTAAGTGTCTTCTGGTTGCCTCAGTCACAAATACTACACTGGAAAGAAAACTACATTTGAGCAGTACTCCTAAATGTTTTGCCTGCAATGTCTGAGAGTCAATGCTATCTGTACCTGATCAACTACAATTTGGTAATCTACCAGTAAGCTGTATCTACCAGTGGATGCTTGCTAAGCTGCAGGAAGAATTATTGTGGTGAAACTTGCATCCTGCAGATGCAAGGTTGTCTTATGTTTACACAAAGGCAGGAGACATTTAGAAGCACTGAAGTACAATGAATTTTGTTCTAGTCTGATGGGGTTTTAGTTGGGACTTTTTTTGTTGTTCTTTTTCTTTTTCTTTTTTTTTTTTTCATTTCAGCTCACTGCTTCACCCCAGTCCTCTGCCCCTGAAAAAAACCACAAAGAACCAAAATCAGCCCTGGCTTGACTTCTTGGATCTTGTTTCTTCATTCCCATTTGTAGTCTGTGGTGCCCCACACTAAAAGAATTGCTGCTTTCTCTACAACTGAGCAGTCCTACCACACCACTATACATATGAAATTCTGTAATGCTTTCATTGATGGAGAAATACTGGGTTTTGGAGAAGGACATGAAAAAAGCTCTTGGGGGTCAAACTTTCTTTGCTGCTGTTCAGTATAGTGGAGGTCACAGGATATAATTATTATTATCCCTTCTGGAATCTCTCCTGTGCAAGACAACAAAACAGTGAAAATAAACCTCTAGTTTTCTGCATTGCCTGGTTAATTTAAAGGAAACTGTCGGTCCAAGAACTAAGCTGAGTTTGAAAACAGGACACTTAGGTTCTGTTTGTAGCTCTTCAAACACTGCTTAGTATAGGTGTAGTTTTATGGTTTCTAATTCTCTTTCTTTATCTGTGAATTAGGAGAAAGAGGACTCCTTTAATCATGACCTGAGACTAAATTCACTGATATTAGTAAAGCATTTACTGATCCTTGGTAAGGAGGGTCAAGGAGTAAGGTAATTTGAATGGTTATCAAACATGAACTGGTGAATGTCTTTGGCTGCTGAGACATCTCCTGCCTGTTGTAAATGGGAGTCAGAAAAAAAAATACATTATGCCATGCAGTGACAGCTCAGTTTCTACCTCTATGAGAGACAGCGAATAAAATGTTATTAGGTGAGATTCTGCAGTTTTGTGCTCTTTAAGAGGTCTTTTTTGATGATCCTGATGGTCCATTCTGACCTTCATCTAACAGGAATATCTTTCTGTTAGGTGCTGGGTAGTGTGACCTGTGCATTTATCCATAAAGCATGAAAGTTAGAGCCAAATTTGTGTATGAAACCTGAACATGAAGGAGAGCAACACTTGCAGCAGGCCTTTAGTACTGACATGAGGAGGGAAAATGGTCTTTTGCAAGGGGGTCTAATGCAGAAGGAGGAAGTACAGCCATTTTTCTGTACCTGGTTTTTCTCTGCCATCTTTTTTACTGCTTAGATTCTTAGAATGGATGACCTTATGGCATAAACCTCTGTCTGTATAGATATTGTAACCAATAAATAGCAGTGCTAATCTGGTTTGGTGAATTCAGTGCCTTGTACTTTGTATGGTTTGAGATTGTTCATCCCATTAGTTCATTCTGATGCCATTCTGGGTGGTCCAGCATCAGCAGTGTATTGGGAAGGTGTTGCTATGACTATGTGATCGTAATCAATGGGTTCAAAGGCAAACTCACTCCCTCTGAGGTGAATATGGTACAACTGAGAATGCAGAGCAAGCATAGGGGAATGTATTTAAGGTCAGAGTATTTTTGATGCTTTCTCTGGGCCTCATGCCTGGCCAGAGAAGATGTTGCCAATGCAGATTTGACTATTATTCTTTGTAGCTAAGCTCCAGTGAGGAGCTAAAGGAGAAGCTGCCACTGCTCCAAGGAACTTTCAGTATAAACAAATTGAGAATCTGATACAGAATTTGTGGGAACAGTACTAACTTAAGAAGTAGAAGCAGGACTGGGGTTGTTTTCTGTGTGTGAGATATTACCACTACTTGGAGGGGGAAAGGTCTAGTGCTTGGAGCCTTGTCCAAGTGGGAATTCAGGCTAGATAATGCATTAGTGGGAGCTCCCCAAGCACTTCTTAGCTAGGAAGACTGTCCTGGTGTGTAACTGTTCCGGCACACTGCTTTGGTGGAAGGGAAGGTTAAGCTCCAATGTAAACACTTGAGCTTTGTTTCTTGGGAAAAATGTGTTTCATTCATTACTGAATTGCAACCTACCCCTAAGTTCAGTAGAAAGGTGGAAGTGGCTCTTGTGTCAGTCTCTTTTCTCAGGGCTGAAGGCAGACATGCCAAATGGACCCCCACCCTACCTCCTCAAGCATACAGCCCTCACTCTCACTGTAGAAGCCAGGGACAAATGAAGCCTGAGTAGTCTGGCTCTGGAATGTGCAACAGGGCAATGGCATAAGCATATCTTCATACAGGGATAAACTCAAGATATAATGTTGCCTCTGCTCTCGCTGCATGTTCTTTTGAAAGACTAATGTCCTTCCATCAGGCAAAGATGGTGGTCAGGGATGACAGGATACAGGAAAGCAGTGAGATTTTCTGCTTGTCTTTGAAGCTGTTCCTGTTCTGCTGGTGACATTATGTTGTTGCTCTGTGCTTGCCTGGTAGTTTTAGGATGTCTGCAGCAATGAGCTTTTCAATTGTCTGTGTACCTGTCAATAGTGGTCAAGCCAGAACTTCAGCGGTTAGCATGAAAGCATGTGAAAGGCAATGAATGCTATAATACTTCAACTTGCACTCGTGCAGAGGAATGCACCAGAGGAGTGTGTGGGGGATGCCTTGTGTAGGGTGGTTAGAAAGTAATTAAATAAGGCATATTCCCATTTAAAAACTTAAAGAAATACAAGCAAGGGCACCAGATGTTGTTTCTGCTAACACATGCTGAACAACAGTGAATCCAACTGCAGCTTTGCTAAGGCCATCTGCTATTGCATTTTAAGAAATTAAAGGGTTCTGGACTACCATATCTCTTCCAGCACATGTAATTTAACTGAGAGGAAAATAATTCTTGTTTACTCAGTCAGTGCATGGACCCCTGGCACACCTATCTTTGCCTATGTCTCTACTCTTATACCATCATTTAGCGCTGTTTTTTGGACAGTTTATTCTATTTGCTCTTCTCTGCAACATCTCAGTTCATAAAACAAGCTGAAGAATGTTAACAAGGGATGCTTCTCTGACAGCTGTGTGATATGCAGCTATCTTGCATGTGAAGAATATGCATGGTGTCCTCCAAAGTTTGTGTAGACACAATCCATGTGCCTTGTGAAGACACAAGGGAATTATGTTATAAACCTGGCTTTCCATGGAAAGTAGCATCTAAGTCCAGTCATAACTTCTGCTTTACTGGCTTTATGCTCCTCTCTGATTTACACTCTCATAATAACTGAAGGAGATCTTAACTGAAAGTCTAAGCAATTCTGGGGTACCACTAAAGGAGCTGTAGACTGAGAAGAGACGGAGGCAAATACATGGTAGTATGGAAAAACACATTTTGGTTTTAACACACTGAGTTTGTTTTGAAATTCAACCAGAATATCAATAGGTGTGTTCTTGGATGTCTTCTGTTCAGACCCAGACAAACACGGCACTAATCAGAAAGCACTGGTAGGTGTTCTGTGTGCTATGTAAAAATGTGTTAGAATAACTCTTCTATTTACTTTGCATGAATCTAGGAATCACAACATTTTCCCCTTCCATCTTGCAGAAAGTTTGGGGTTGGATAGTCCAGGATTACTTGTTTAGGCAGCTGGAGAGAAGTGCGCGTGGCTTTGGCACATGCATATAAGAAGTATCTTACAGTGCTGCTGGCCACGGAAATTTCTGTGGGTAAATAAGATTTCTGTCTCAAGGGCTATCCATATGGCCCCTTTCATCAGCACTAATTCCACTTAGATTAACTGCACAGCACGAATATGGGTCAAAGCCTGGATTGTTGGGAGAATGAGTTCCTGCTTGCAAACTGCTTCCCACAGAAGTACTTGTTGGCAGCTGAGATCATAATGCTCACACTCCTCACAATAACCCATTTTGAAATGTATTTAGAGAGGGGTCTTGGCAGTCTGCTTGCTGCTTTTTCATACAAAGTGCAGGCCTCGGTTTGTAATCCCACTCAGCGCGTCAAGGCATTATCTGTGGGCCGTCATATTCTCTGACTTTATCTAGCACAAGGCAGGGCATCAGCGCTTGGACTAGCAATACTGACCACTTCAGGTAATGTTTTTCCCCTCAGCCTTTAACAAGAGGAGAGGAACTCTCTTGGAAGTACTGCATTGTTTATTTTAGAATTAAACCTGCTAGGTTGTTTCTGTGAACACCATGTCCTGACTGCAAGTGGCGAAAGAAGATCAAGAGACACAAGGGGAAGAAAGAACAGGTCTCATGGTGTCCCTGGCTCACATGTGTCCGTGGTTACACTGAAAGTTGCTTCTTGCTTTTCTTTATCCTTTGTCTACTCTGCTGGTGGCAAAGGTCATGCGTTGCAGTCAGTCATTCCTAAAGCTATGTCTAGTTCCATTGTTTCCTGTTGTGTCAAGACATCTTATGGGGGAGTTATGAAACTTAGCCATAAATGACCTGCATCATAAAGTCAGGATCAAACTTATCATGTGAATAAATTTTGTTTGTTTTTTGCATCTGAAGTGATCTTCAGCGCTAAGTTCCTACTGATACATTATTAAGTTTTTCCCAAATTCACTCATTCACAAAGAGAAATGCCTTTCACCCAGACCTGGAAGTGCATTAAGCACAGGCTACCCTAAGCAATGAGAAATATAGGCTAGGGACCAGAACCTGCCCACACTGGAGTGAGTACAGAAGATTATTTCAGTGCCACTAGCCTTCCCGTGTTTGTCACCACTCTCTTTCCTTCTGCTCTGGATAGACAAACTATTGACAATTGATTAGGAAATAAGTCATCACAACAGAGAAAACTGTCCCTTTAGATGCTGGTGGGGGACTGCAAGGACATGCAAGTAACATAAGCATAGTTTTGATGTCAAGAGACTTAGTTTAGTTAGGAGATTTGCATGCCTGTTTCTGAGGCTAATACTGCAGTACAGAAATGGGGGATGCAGTGAAACTTTATTCACTGGAGCTAAGGGCCTCATGGGTATGAAACATGAGGCCCTTACACAAAAACAAAACACAAGGCAGGTGTTTGCTTCTTGCCTCTGCTACCGGCCTGAGTTTTGACAACTTTTGCCATCACGTTCTGCATGCAGGTGTAGTGCCTGTCTTGTCCGCCTTTGTGGATTAAAAGTATTTATCAAGCACCTTAAAATTAAAGTGGACAGGGCAAAGGTAGGTGCAGTTTTGAGCAGATGGCGAATCCCTCACCTTTTTCCTGGCCTTATGGTCTTATGCCAGTGTGAGGCATCCTCCCTCCCATTTAGTAACACAAGGCAGGGTGTTCACTATGAAAGTACATAGGCTTCAGTGTGCATCCTAACTTCAAACACTGCAGACAGAAATCAACATACCTGAGGAAATTTTGTTTAATTATTTTAGTACGTGCATAAAAGATGATAGCTGCTTGTGCTGCACAGTCATGCTTGCAAAGGCATTCCTGGCACTTGTAAGAAATTTGGCTCAGAGAGTTGTTCTAAAATTCTCAATGGTTTGCACAGCCTTGAAGATGAACAGTCTTATTAAATGATGTATTTCCTATGCATGGTTGTAAAACACTTTAGGATCATTAAATAACAAATTTTTTTGGGTTAAATTGTTTTGCTTTCTTTATGAGAGTGTACTTTTTTGGAAGCCTTTTACTGCTGTTTTGAGACCACCATACTAGGAACTTTCTTTAGTATTTTCCCATTTCTTTCTCTTCTAAATGCAGGGAGCACAAAATATTCTTCTGGCATTTGAGCTGCAGTTATTTTGAGTGGCTACAAACAGAGGGAAATGTGTTTCTGTGGTAGTTACTGCAGAGAAAGAATTTTGCTGAAATGTCTCTCCCCCACCGCCCTTTGGTGGCTGCAGAAAAGAAGCCAGTGTTTGAGGCCCCAGCTCCGTGCATCTGCTGGATCAGTTTAAGGCCAATTTCCCCCCCTCCCCCTGCCCCTCTTTCCATTAGCAAACTAGATATAAAACAGAAGCCATTGGATAAATAGGAAAAATGTGTAGCAGAGGAAGCCCTTGTGATTAGGGAGCTGTTAACCAGTTATTTCATGTCCGGCTTTCAGTGTATTTATAAAAATGATGCTATTCAGTGACACGTCGAATTACTATAAATGGTATTGGCTCAGTTGCTTTCTCATGGAAGCCAACTTGCAATTTATTTTTAACTTGGGCCCACTGATTATTTTTAAAGTTAGCGTAGTATTTGTTAAAGATGCTAAAGTGGCAGGCAAAGCGTGGGCAGTATACATCAAATTTGCTCACGGTCTGTCTTGCTAGTGCACTCCAGAGTCCTGTGGAACCTCATTAGGAGAGAGCAGCTTGGTCAGTGTCTATCCATTTGCTGCCTGGCTGCTCTGGGGAGAGGGCTGATTGATGTGATTTGTGGCTGCTGCAGTGCTTAATTTTGTGATGTGGAAGCTTGTCCATTAGGAGCTGGCCCAAGACCCAGTAAACCCCTCCTCCGTCTCTTTTTTTCCACTGATCGCCAGCAGCCGTCACATCATTACATGCATTTATAATGTCCTTGTCGAGACTTCACTGTATGCACATGGTTTAAATCAACAGCTTCCCAAATAGGGGGAGCAAAAGTACCAGAACTCCCTACCTGCCTCCAACAATGTGCTTGTAAACTTCGGGACAGGGAGAAAGGAAAATACAGCTCATGGAAAAGTGCCAGGAGGTTCTGAATCTGCAGTTCACACTATGCTTTGGACAAAGACGTGAGTCTTGCATCATGGTCTAAATGTGGTGAGGCTTAGGCTTCCACACAATTCTTCTGGAACAAATTTCACAGAATAGAAAATCTTCTCAGCAGTGGGACTTGAGGCAGATTCTCAAAGCTGTCATTGTCATGCTAAGGCATCTGCCAGGTTTGGTCCACTTGATGAATGGTGGCTAATAAGTGATACCTAGAAGTGTGGAAGGAGATCATTGCAAGCCTGGAACATGGGTCTTATCTGCCTTTCTTTATTTAGGGAGCAGATTGGAGCTCTTACCACGCTTTCTGGAGTTTCCAAATAGTCTTCAAGGCTATCAGTCTTAGTAAATGAGATTATCTGCGGGACTAAAGCATTGTACAAAACTATCTTAAAGACAGATCTGGCCAGGGTTGTGCTTGAAGATGAGACTCTTACACAAGTGCTAGGAAGCCATTTCCGTGCTAATTCAATCCCAAAGAGCAAGCCTTTATTCCAACAGCACAATCTTCTGGTTTCCAGTTATATTCCCCCAAGAATCAGTACCTAAATAGTAACTCTACTCTGCATAAAATGGCAGCACTTGAAATCTAGATTGAACTAACACTTCACCGAAATATTATTTGGCAGAGTTTTTTTTACGCTGGGACAAATAGAGTATACAAGCTTGGTATATCTTTCCCTTCTTTGTTTTCTCTGATTCTGAGAGCTCTGGTGCATCATAGAAAACATTGCTTTCAAAGCATTCAGCCTGTCCTTGGTAGCCATCCAATCTGTGTGTCTTGAGAGATCCTTCTTCATAATATTTACATTTGATATTCTAATTGGAATGGAGAAGACAGCATTTGTTTGTACTTTGCTGGGGTGAGAAGTAGAGAGTTTTTAATCATACCACAGGAGCGCCTTTTTGCTAACAGGCTGTTTTCTAGTCTGGAAATTTTATAACCTACTTAGAAATAAGTGTCTCTTGGCTGAGGTTTAATAGCAGATGCATTTGTGATGTCTCCTCTGATTATTCAAGTATTGCTACTTAAATAGGTGAAATATAATTAAGAATAATTGAAATTAATTAGTTTTGAATCTTTGGTTTTACTGCTGTCATAGGTGATAGCAGAATTTAGTCTTCGCAACCATCTAACCAGGAAATGGCTTTGCACTGTCCACATCTCAATTTCATCATCTGGCAGATAGAGGGATGATTATGTTACTTTGAACTTCTGTTTGATAAAAAAATAAAATCCATTTCTATGATCCAGTACCGTTTCCCTGCTTGTTGTGTTTATTTTCTTACTGATTAATTCCTTGTTTAGCAACTTAACAATTGTAAAGACCCTTCCAGTGCGTTCACTGCTTGCAGGGACTGTCTCACTAGAAGGCATCCTCTGGTAGGTAATGGAAGTATAAGGAAGAGGAAATAAGATAAAGTAAAAAGTCAGACCATACTTGGTTCAGCATCCTGGTCACAGCCCAGCATGGTTGCACTGGAATCCTGCTGATGGAATGTCCTGACATTATGGTGTTTATTTCTACCACAGCCCTGAAATGTAAACAGGACATCGTTGGATGCTAATTCAAGGGACTGGAAATGACTGAGGATCCTGGACTATTGGGCTATTGGTAGGACACAAGGAAGTGAATTGTACGGGATGATTGGCATATGGCACTAGCAGTGCATGGGACCTCACGTCAGAGGGGGTGTTTTCAGGAAGGGTATCTGACGTATGTTTGTGGTGAGGAGCAAAACATAGCAGTAGTGTCAAGTCCATCAAAATATGCAGAAACTTGCACGGCATTTGGCGTTCTAGGATGCTCTGTGCATCCTATACTAATGGAATGAAAGATAGAGAGTTTGCCTTCAGTTTGAAATAGATACAGAATAAATGGCAGGTTATCATTGTGGGATTTATTTTCCTCTGTGCCTTATAACACAATGGTGAATTCACCTGAGGAACAGGAAAGTAGAAGCAAGGTGGCCATGTTACATCTCTTTCTCCAGCCCTAGAGCCCAGAGGGCATGGATGGGAAGTAGCACAGTCAGGGAAATGTTGGTTTAAGTGGTTTAATGCACTAGAAAGTTGGCTGTGCTTCTCTTAGGCAGACCCAAATAAATGAATGGGTACTGAGCTCCAGTCATGGCTCTCTCCCCCATGGAATGGAAATGGGCACATACAACTTGTATAGGTTGGTGCCTGAAGAGCTGTGTTTGGGGAAGAGGGAGAGGAGCCACGACGAAGCTATCACCGTGTGCTGTGAGGCACTTGAGACTCACGTTGCTGGAAAGAGGGTTGCACTCTACTTTTCTCCTATTAGAAGACTGACTCTTGCAAGGACCAGCTGCTAATGCCTCCTCTGTAGCACCCCTTGTAGCTGCAAAGACAGAACTGTGTTGTAATGAATATAAAAGGGGGTCTTTATTGAAGTTGCTAAATGCATACAGACCCTGTAATTCACGCTGGCTCTCTGGCTTCCACACTGGCTGCCTGGTGTTGCCACACAAGGTCTCCCTAAGTCTTGGTCTGGCCTCTGTAGCAACAAAAGGACTGACTAAAGAGAGAATCAAGTTTTCTGTGCTGTGAGGGTTGTTCACTGGGTTTTTTTTTTTTGTAATTACACACTCTGCTGGATGCATTCTGCAGCAAGGCATATTTTTATGTTAGGTATCTTCCAACTGTTTTCGTGAGTATCTTGGTGGCACGGTTGCCAGTGTTGATACCTTTTTAGTGAAGTGCTTTGAGCCTCTGCTATGCTGCTTGGGCTGGGCTTCCATCCGGATGAGAAATTGGAAATTTATTACTTGGAACTGGTTTTTAAATGTGAAACTGACACCAGTTTCTTATTACTTACCAAGTCCTGAGGGCAGACTAACATTCCTGACGCTGCTGTAGGTGTTAATGGTTTCATCAACTCAAGAAGCACGGAGCCCTGAACTCTGCTCTTGGCAGCTAGTAAAGAAGGGAAAATGACTTTCAAATATTTTGTTTTTAAGGTTGTTGTGGTTTTTTAATGATGTTTACATTAGCAAACTGGAATTTGTGAGACAGACTTTTTTTTTTGTTGACTACTTAGTTCTTAGAAATCAAATTGATAGTAAAGCCTCAGTAGGCTGCTGGAACCGGTCTTGCCAAGCACCTCTGAAGATGCAAAAGAACAAGAATCTGTGAGTTTGCCTCCTGTGGGTGCAGGCCTGTGAGTTTCATTTACTTGGTATGTTTTTTCTGCCTCAAAGTAATCAGGAAGGATATTATTATGCAGATACCAGGACTTTTTTCTATATTGCTTTCAGTTGCATGCAAATAGCTCAAAAGGCTTGCTCCAAATCTGGAGAGATTCCAGGATGTGGTTTTTTGTTTTGTTTTCAGAATAGTTTCTGTCTTGTGCTGTGCAGGAAGATGGCATTGTGAGCAAGGATGAAGATTTAAAATCTGAATTAACTGGCATTACTCTGGGCTCTGCCACGTACTTGCTGAATGATCTTAAGCAGACCATCATTTTCTTCATACCTGTATTGTGATATCCTTGTATCCTGCCAGGTTGCCATGAGAAATAACTTCTGTTTTAAATTTGACTAACTCCTTTTATCCAAGAATGAACTGTACTTCAAGTGACCATTGTATACGTGACAGACTGCTGCAGAGGTCATAAATGGAACATTACGGAATTTAATGTTGATTAATCCCAGGTATTGATGGATGAGACTCAAAAGCTTATCCTGTAATTATTTATAGAGGTGCTTAAAAGGTGACTTGTTGATCACTATTTATAATTAGCTATACAGAGAACATTTGGTGATAGCGTTTTCGATCTAGAAAAAGTAAGTCAGGGCCCAGACTCTGGGAATTGAAACTTGGCAGATGAAACAATTTCTAAAGTGAGAGGCAGTTTACTGAGAGTTGTGGTAGATTTTCTACTGCTGGAAATCTTTAAATCAGATGAGATGCCTATTGAAAAGTTATATTCTACTTCAGGCAGGAATTAATTTATAGCAGTCTTGTGGCTTATGCTATGCATGAGGTCAGACTAGCTGATTGGTACAACCCTTTCAGCTTTATAATTCATATGATTTTTTTATCAGATTGGTGAGTGTAAGTCACACTGAGGCCAGTGGAAGCCAAATAAACCTGAGGCTGGGGTTTTACACTGTTGCCTTTCACATGCTTCATGCTTCCAGCCTGTATTCACTTGTTGCCCAGCTAACACACAGAAATATCCTCTTGTGTTGCTTTTATCCCCTTAGTGCTGCATGGTTATCGCTTAGCTTGCTACCATTGTGCAGTACTTTCCACACACATCTTAAAATTGTGGGATGTTTCTTTCTTTTGTTTTGTTTGTTCTCTTGAAATGGGATTTGCAAAGTGATGAAGTCTGAGCAGATCTAAACAGCAGCATATCAGGTTGTGGACGCACCTGGACATTCCTGCTCTGCTGTCCTTTTGACAATCACTGATATAGAGCCTTCATTTGTATTTGTATTTACATGGTTTGAATTTTTCTCCGCAAGCACTGTAGCATTCAAAACTGCTCAGCAAAAGAAAGGATCCTTGGCTACTGAGTTGCTCCCCATGTTATATCAGAGAGAGATTTGCTTTTAATTTCCCACCTGTATGTTGTGGTACAAGGCAATGAGCCCAGTGGGTCTTGTTTGTTCTGTCTCCTACTGTGTGCTGTGCTACCTGTTCAGAGTGGAGGACACAGCTCAGGGGTAAAGGAGAGCTTTCATGCCCTTGGCCAAACCAGCAGCTCAGTTACTGCTGTTGCTGAAGGACTGTGGCTGGTGGTACCCTACAGGTTTTGGAGGGGACTTGGCTGTTTGAGCGACTGCTCTCAAAAGACAGACGATCTTGTTACTGTTCACCTGCCGTACTGACACTGGTGGTTAGACTTTTGAAAGAGCTCAGTATGTCTCATGCAAATTTTTTCCATTGAGATTTTCTCATTGAAAAGGTCTGTTCTCAGAACTGCCAAATTTTGAAGAAAACACGGATTTTCCCAAATGTTTCCACATTCTTATGAGAGCTGGATATTTCAAAACATGATAAATCACGCCAGAAACATGTATTTATTTGTAACTGTTTCTTTCTCTTTTTTTAATGCTGCTGAATGCTATATAATCAATGGTGATAGATTTTTCTAATTTCTTTTCTTTATTGTATTAATTTTTTTTTTTTTTTTNTTTTTTGTTCAGCAGAAGGGGAAAATATTGGTGAAAGTGGAAATGTCTTTGGTTTTAGTTTTATTTTAAAAAAATACCTCAAAAGGCATCCCCAACACTAGAATATCTTGCACTTGCTTTCAAAATTACTTTTTTTTTCCTTTGTAAAGACAATTCTTTTTCCTTTTAACCAGGTTTGTTCAATAAGCTGCACTGTTCTGGATATTTGCTTCCTGTTTTTCATTGAAATGAAAGCTGGATAGTTTTGTGAAAATCTGTTCTTGAGTCAAGAGCCAAAGTCTCTTTATATTCTAATTATTGAAATTTCAAGTATGTCTTGTGCACACATGGCAAGTGAAGTTTGCAGATTGTATGTATAATTCTCTTTTTGAAAGCGGCAGTGGTGAAGAGTTCTAGGCTGCAAAGCAGACTGATAAATGCATTTAGGGAAAGGATTTCCTGCATGTCCTCTAAATAGTAAAATGTTCCTTTTAGGGCATACAGTTGAATGGAAAAAGTATCAACTAATTGAGATGTTCTCTTCAATTAATCCCCATTTTGAATGAATGCCTTGAAGGGCCACATGCCTTGAAGAGGTCAAGCTAGCTGTCTTTGCAGGCATCACTGCAGGCCAGCCTTTCAAACTGTTGTACTAAATTCTCCTTAGTCCTCTGAGAGTAACTCCATGAAACTTGGATGTGGCTGGATAAGCTCAGCTACTGCATGTGATAGGCCTGGCCCCAAGGGATGTTGGGCAATTTTGCTGGAAGTAATCTCACTCACAGCATCTCCTGGGTATGGTCTAGCAGGTGAGTGTCCTGAAGAGACCAAGCAGCTGTATGGTAAAGATTGCCTGAAGGGAGAGAACACTCGGCTCATAGTCCTTGGGGGCTGCATTGTTTTTCTGGTGTAGGATTGCACGCAGTTCTAGTTTAGGACAACCCAAAATGTAAGGGCTGTTTTCGGTTTTCCCCTGTTTTTTTCAGTCTTCTGAGATAAAAATCAAGCTGTCTTGAGGGGAAACCCTTCTGATTTTGAAACAGTGTGAAAAAGACCTCACCCAAGGACTCTGTTGGAGGCTCATCTGATAGATAACGTGTGAAGCAGGAGGGTGGCAAGTCAGGGCCAGGTGTACTCTCAGTTGACACATGATATTTTGATGAACAGGAGAGTGTGTTTGAATTCAGGATCCCATGGGGAGCAGCTTTATCTGTAGCATTGGTGCCTTAGTGTGGGAGTTAATAACCTTTCCTTCAGACCTGGCTGGGAGGAGGTGTGCAGTACCTGGTGTGCTTTGGGAGAGCCACAGGCAAGAGAAAGTAGTTAGAAAATGGTACAGGATGGGGAGTGTGAAAGAGTGAAGATGAGCTGCTGGCTGCTGGATAACTCTCACTTTCAGCATCATGGCTTCTCTAGCCAGGTTTCTGTGGAGACAGTCCCTGGGACATAAACTGTCAGATGTTTTGGGAGCTATATGCTGCAGAGCAGGAAATCATTCAAATTCCTTATCTTCCTCACAACAGACTCAGGAGAAATCCTGCCAAGACAGCTTGCACCAAGGCCTCAGGGAACAGGGCTTGACCTCTGAGAAAGGGGTTTTCTGGGGCTTTGCTTGCAAAAAAATTGAATTTAACTACTTTCTAAGCATTTGCCCTGAAAGGCTTGTGAAGGGCAAATACTAGGTGCTAGTGGTTAGCAGTCCTTCTGTGGCTAAGATCCCATGTCATTCCCATAGAAATCAGTGGTCAAACATCCTCTGATTTCATTAGAAGCGGCTGAGACATACAAAGGGAAAAATTCTGTAAAGCCTTAAACTTCTGGAGAATTCAAATCAAACAGAATAATCTTTTTTTTGTTTAGCTTTGTTTTGTTTGGATCATCACCAGTTACAAAGACTTACTCTCAAGCAGGGGAGTAATAAGATTGTAGACTAGAATGTCCAGGGAATGTCTTGGAGCAAGCCAGTGCAGCAGCAATGGCTATTACCTTAGCTGGTATGGGAAGCAGTAGGTGTGCAAGTCCACTGTGTTTGTCACTGTCACTGCCTGTGTTAATGCAGGGACAGCGTCTATGTTGTGGTTAAGACTAGAACTGGGAAACAGTAGTTTGGTAAGTGTTACCAGTCAAGAGCTTTTCTTTAAGGCTGCTTCTACTTGTATTAAATTGTTTGGGGATTCACAACTTCTAATGTTAATGACAAAATTGTGCTGTCATTAATATTTCCCTTTGAGAAAGGATGGGGCAGTGCAGTAACAATTTGTGAAGACCTTCTACAAATATGAAGAGTCTTTTTTTTGGCTGCCTGACGCCCTGTCTGTGAATTTTTGTGCTGTGAGAACATATAATGGGTTTGCCTATGGGAAAATGTGCTGGTATTTTTATTTCTAACACATCTCTTCTATGCATGATTCTTTACTCTGCAGCTTGTTCTTGTCTGTCATTAGCAGACACTGGCGCAAGAGAGAATTTCTGCAATATTCTGTTGTCATGCAAGTAGTCTAGATCTGTACACAGGGGTAAATTCCCTAAGCAATTACATAGAGCTGCAAATGTTGGTAAGAGAGCTTATCTGGTAAGAGGCCTTTTGAGAAGTTTGACTCTTTGCTTCAGAAAGGTGCACTCTTTTCAGTGGTGCCCAGTGCCAGAATGAGGCAATGAGTGTAAATTGAAGCCCTGGGAACTCCATCTGAACACAAGGAACATCTTTCCTTTGGGGGTATCTGAACACTGGTCCTGAGCAATTTGCTCTAGCTGACCCTGCTTGAGCAAGGAGATGGATTAGGCACTCTTGAGAGGCTCCTTTGAACTGCTGAGATCAGTATTGCAGCATTTTCTTAAGAACTGGCTACCCTCCTGGCCCAGCCTTATCTCAAAAGGAGCAGCAGGAGTCGTGAGTACATATTGTTACATCTAGACTGTGAACCACTTCCTAGTGCTTTCCCTTTCCTTAGCTTCACAAGGTGTGTGGTGTGTGTCGCTTGGCTTTTGACCATGTGAAAGTTTTCAGCGTGTGGCTTCTGGGGCCAGGAAGTTGGGTCTTCCTTCAAAAGGATTCCTGGTACTACACATTGGTTCTAAGTGTCCTCTTTAATCCCTCTTGCAGACGGAAAAGTTACCTTTTTCTTAAAGGGGATATTTTGAATGGTTATGTCACACTTTCCTTTTCTTGCTCTCCTATTTTTTTCCCTCTGCCGTTTGCTCAGAGCTCGTTTATCTGCTTCTGAATGAAAGGTGGATCATGGCTCACCCAGCTGCTGCCCTGCTCCAAGTGTTGTTTGGTTTGCCTCTTAAAGAAAACCTGTCACCTTAAAGAAAACTTGTCTGATATTTATTGTTAATTTGGAAGTTGCTTGGTTTTAGTTTTGGAGTGTTTGCAAAGAAAAGACTCTCTTTGTAAGTGTGTGAAAGAAGCACTGTTTCTTGAGAAAGACAGACACATAAATTTCCTTCAGTGAGGCTGAACCCAGTGTTTTAATTTTTTATCTTTCCTTCAACCTTCCCTTTCCCTCCCCCAACCCCATTTCTTCCATGTATTTCATAGAGATTGGTCTCTACTACCTGATAAAGGAATGTGGACTTGTAAATTTTGATACCTTTCAGACATGGACAGAATAAAATGTGTTGTTTGGGATTTTAATGTCCTGTTAATGGAAAAACATGGTTTGAAGCATTGGAGCCTTGTGAGATGGGGCTCTGTGGGGGATGTAATACTTGAAAGTATTTGTCTCGTCTTTGTCTCATCTAACTCAGGCTTTGAGGAATCCAAGATGCTCCAGCTATTCTGCTGAGCTTGTTTCAAAACTCTGAAGTTTCAATCCCACCAACTTTTGGATCTTGCGAGCTAAAACAGTTAGTTACCTTAGTAGCCTTGTACAGATCCCCTCCCCACTTGGGAGTACTTGGGAAACTGCACTGATGAAGGAAGGTGGAACCCAGCCAAGCAGGAGAGGATTGAGTACAGAGGGATGTACATACACATCGTTATTCTTCTCTGCACTGGATAAATTCTATTTTCTTTGAGGAGTGCTGAGATGCAGGTGGTGTGGAAAGGGAAAAGAGGCTTGGACCTTTGAGATGGACTTGTTTAAGGAAAATTTTAGCACTGTGACCCCAGTGGGGTTGTGCATCCAAAATGCTGGAGGAGAGCCATAAAACAAACCGGCATAAAATAAACTTGCTGTACATGTTTTCATACGTACATCCCGAGCTACTTTTGGTGTGTTTATCAAAACATTGTGGGTTTTTGGGTCTGCCTGATGGTGGGAATAAGAACAAGGAAGTGTGAGGAAAAAAATATATACGGACTATGATAAAGCTTTGTTTTAGGCCCTCCATCTTTAAATCTCCTTACTGAAGTGCTTCCTTGGCTAGAAGAAGATAGGAAAGAAGTGTTGCAAAAACCTGTGTTCTCAGTGTTCTAAAAAAACTAGTGGAAGGCAATTTCTTCTATCTGAATATTTCCGAGCTGCTTTATCTAGAGGGGACAGAGAGCTTGAACTAAGGTTGGAAATTTTGCTACAATGGCAGTCAGTGAAGTCTGAAAGAGGGGGCAGGAGTCTGGACTAAGGCTGATGCATTATTTTCAGATAGCGAAGGAAGACTTGCATGGAAGTTGTGTATTTTACTCTTCTAGAACTGCATTGGGAGTGGTGTGTGTTTGGTTTTGAAAGCCTGGGCGCATTTACTGTGAAGAAATGCCTTGTGCTGAAAACCAGGGATATGTTACCAAA
Source organism: Oriolus oriolus (assembly GCA_013400235.1). NCBI lineage: Eukaryota > Metazoa > Chordata > Aves > Passeriformes > Corvidae > Oriolus > Oriolus oriolus. Next base: position 596,982 of record VXBT01010974.1, read on the forward strand.
AGAATGGAAGAAACTTAGAATTTTGACTCATATTTCAATAGTTGAAGTTAAAGTGTATGTACTACTATCCAAAAGTGTTGTCCATTTTTAACATGGTTATTCATGAGTTACTTGTGAGACCTCAACCAACCAGCAGAATAGGAGGACATTGTTTTACTATTCACTGATAGTCTGAGAGTGCCCTGGATTAGGAATGCCTGTGTATTGTTTGTGGATGGCTGGTGCTAAACATCTGATAAGGCTGTTGAGCAGCTCCTGAATGTTAGTGTGCAGGCATTATCTTACTTCCATGGGGTTGTCTCAGAAGTGATAGGCAGCTGAGAACCAAAGCTACAGCTAGTGAAGACAATCTACAAATAGAAGGAAGAAAATAACATGAAATGTTTCATTGAAGCCAACTAAGAGGCATGCAGGACGGTGACATATCCCAACAACTCTTCCCTTCATTGAAGGGGAGGAAAATCTGTTTTCTCCTATGTGTCATGTGTTAGTTATGACCTCCAGAGCCAGTGCTGCTTATCTACTACTGCTCTGTGATACACTAGAAATCCACATCTAGTTGTTTGCTGGCGGTGGTGATGGGAGTGCAGAATGGAGGGAACTGAAGGTTGTTGCAGAGCAGTCCATGATTCTCAGCTCTGCACTCTGGCACTGGCTGGCACAGGTGCAAAAGCTCTGCTCGGGGCCAAGAGAGAAAAGCTTTGACTTGGTGCACAGCTCTAGAGCAGCTTCTGCTTAGTGGTGCCAGAAGCAGTGACAACTCTGCTCTCAATCTCTTTCCAGTTTGGGGCAAACTGGAGCTGTTAACACAGAGCATGGAAAAGTACTCCTGGGTAAGGAAAATTTAAGGCAAAACATGGAAGTACAGCTGAAATGTAAAACTACTACTGACATATAGAATACATTGCTTTTCTGAATCTCTAGTCAGGAGACTTCCAGAGTTAGGACTAAAGTTAAAAACTGGCCCCTACTGAAGTTTGTGTATGACTTGGAATACATTCCTCAGGAGCCAGGAAATGATGATTTAGATGCTCTGGATGCTTTGGACTGACTTTGCTAAATTCAGCTCAAATGGCCTTTGGAGGAAATAAAATATTTTGGGAGGCTAAAAAAAAATAAATCTCAGGTGCCCGTCTGGCACAATTTCAGTAAGGGCCGTTTCACCAGAAATTAACTGAGTCTGAGTTCTGCTTGGAAGAGTCGATCTCTTGTTCTACGAAGTGATGTGTTTCCATCAGAATAAATAGGAGTCTGTTATACCCATGGAGAGGAAACGATATAGGGAGTGTATGTTGTTCACTCATCTGAGGAATGAAAGGCTCTTGTGAAGTCTCCATAACCTAATTTGAATAGTATGTTCACCCTTTTTACTGCCTTGATAAGATGAACAGATTTGTGAGGATGCCTTCCAAAGTTCTTCTGAAGAGAAGGATAAGATGTTTCTCTTTTTTTCTTTTCTTTCTTTCACCCTTTTCTTTCTTTTTCTGCTGACTTTGCCTACATAAATATGATTTTTGGGGGATTCCCTAGCAAAAAACTGTCTGAAATACTTTGTATTATACAATATAAACCCCTTAGTATCTGATAAAAAAGAAAGAGATTTCCTCTGGAGTAACCTCAGCCTAAATATTTGAAGAACTGAGTACAAAGACATAAATTTATTTTCTTGACTGAACTATTGGCTCATTGACCATTGGCATTACCTCCATACCGAGGTCCTTCCACAGCATGCGACTTGCTATAGTACACCCACAGAGCACAGCATCCTTCCATCTAGAAAGCTGATCTTTCCTCTTGCCTTTTGCTCTATATCCTGTGATAAGTGGTTTCCCCTCTCTTCAGTTATTTAGTAACTCAAGCTCAAATTTTGGTCCTTAGAGGCAGTCCCTCCGACTTAGAGAAATGCTTTTTTTGGTCCAGAGTGCTCGGTTAGAAGGCGTAGAGAGAGCTCATTTCCAAGATACTCTAAGTGTTGGTTTCTCTCTATCAAATGAACAAGACAGAACTCCTTCTCTAGGTGAATCAAGTCACGGCATTAAAGTGAGGGTTTGGGGTTTTGTTTTGTTCTCATTTGGACATCCTCTTTCACACGGAGGTTTCTGAGGTGCTGTGAAAATCACTCTTTAAAGGGCACTTCTACTATGAACAGCTTTCAGGGAAATGGATGACTTGGTCATGTGCTGGGATCTGATGATAGTGAAGTGTTCACCATGTCATCAGAATATTGCAATTTAAGTGGAGGTGAACTCTTACTGTAGGAGTATTCTGGTAGATACAGGAAATGCGTCCCACAATAGTGATATGGGTATGAAACGTGCTGTGGGAATTAAAAAGAGTTAATGATGCTATTAGTAGGCCCTGTAGGAGATGAACTGTTTCCTTATCATGCATGACCTCCTAAAAATGTAGAAAATTTTTGCCTGTGTTTGAGATCTCAGCATGAACAGGATAATGTAAGACCTTGTGGACTCACTAAAGAACTGGTTTTTTTCTTGCAAACAAAACAACGTTCCTTAAAATTACTTCCCACACCAACTCCCCTCTCTAGACGTGCATTTCTTAATTTGTTTAAATCTGGGGTTATCCCAGTGGAGCTTTTTGTGATTAATAGCTGATGACACTGTAAACCCAGCAGTTAGAACATTTCCTGGGCAGTAGCCATGCTTCTCACAGGCCATATCTGACTGATGTTAGGGTATGGACAGAACAAGCACTAGGGCAGAGTTCACCCAGAAGAATATCTCACTGATATGGACTCAGTGTTTGCTTTATATATCTGCTAGTTTATCTTTTCAGAGATTTGGAGATGGGTACACTTCTCTGTACAACTTTATCTGTTTTAATCATTCACTACTGTAGTGTGATAGACCCTTTGCTTGCAATATGAATGACTGGGAGAAGGGGACGAAGTAAAACATGAGGATTCCACAGTGTTAGTGCCATTTTCATCTTGTACTTACCAGTCCAACGGCCAATATTTAAAATTTAGTGATAGGCTGTCAGCTTGTGTGCAAATCGTTGGGTTACATATAAAGTTTTTCTTCTTGGATTTGCCACCCAGACCAAATATATAGTTGGTCTTCATGTTTCACAGCTTCTGACATTTCGTAGTTCCCTCTTATTTTGCTGGAAAAGGTTTTATGAAAATTGAGATTGTTTCTTTGTTCAAATGGGTTTCTGGGCAGGAGAAGGGGCAAGTGCTGCTGCTTACTGGAAAGATCTTGGTACTGGTTGGCTGTGGCTCTTGTTCAGCTAGTAGAAAATGGGGATAACAGCAATTTCAGCCTTTTTTGCAGTGGGACAGCAGAGCCAAGATCTCACCTTGTACAAGCCAATGTATGACTGATTACTGTCTTTATTTGTATATATTCCATCCATAAATTTAAGATATAAAATGAACAAAAAATTATTGCTTTAAGTAAGTTTTAAATACACCCTTTTCAAAGGGTGAGACGAAACAAACTGCAGCAGGTGATGATTTGGATAAAACCCTGTACAACCTGTCAAATAAGTCAGTGCTGTACAAAATTAGAGACAACGAGCAGTGATACTGGTACCTGTTCTGCAAAGACATACATCACTGGACACAATAATATTTGCAGCCCTCAGGGGATAAACATGTTCCTTCTCTGATAGAGGGTAGATTTCTCTTCTTTTGAATCATGTCTGAGGACTATGATTCTAGATCAAGTGGTGGTTTAGAAACAGGGTTGGTTGTTTTGTTGAATTTTTAGAGGTTTTTTTCCAGTTGTGTGCAGCTGTGGTGGAGAGCTGAGGAAATTTTATACTGCAGTCTGGTTTTCTGTGGAGTGTGCTCCAAGTTTTGTCAACAAGTTACAAGCAGGCTGGGCTCAGAAGCTGAAAGAACTTGCTGTATTTTCAGGCAGGCTGTTGACTTGTAGACACTTAGAAGTCCGAAGATGACTACCCAGACATTTGCTGCAGCTTCTCGGCAGTTTTCTTTGGTGTCTGAGCATACATTTAAAAATGACCTATCCTTGGTAAAGGACAGTGTGTTAGAGGTCAGTTACAGTTCTAGGAAGTCTTCCCTAGATATACTTCAGAACTTAAACTTAATCATGAGCCTTAAAGGACCTTGATGTGGACATGACCTCTTTCCACGAGAATTTGGGAGACTAGAACTAGCTATTGGCAGTTCAAGGATGGCAGGAGGGAGGGTTGACAGTTGGCACAGGCACCACACCCTTGTGTATGAAATGCTCTAGACCACATGGATAGGCATTGCTTTGTAGAGAAGAACCTCACATTTGTGCATTTTAGGTGGGGTCTCCTGTCCCTCCTTTTACTGCACTCTTTTCTGTGTAATGCTTTTGGCCAGAGCACCCACTGACCATGCAAAGAGGGTGGCTGGTTTTAGGTAGTGCTTTCTTCTCAGACCCTAATAACTGATCACTACCTGTGTCACTCAGAGCATCAGCTCTGTAAAATTTTACCAAAATATAGAGGAGGCCTTGTTCACTTTAATGCAGTGTAACACTTGACAGCCCCAAAACCTAAGGCAGTACGTCATGGCTCTGAAACCAGCCTTCAGTGTTGGTGTAAAGTCTCCTGCTGAAAATATTGCAGCAGCCAGAAAATATATTTTATCTGGATGCCACTTAAAAATACACACAGAAAACAACCCAAAGTCTTTGAGCAAAACTCTTTCCAAATATCCATTCTTCATGAAGACACACGTTAGGTTAAAAGTTCAGCAGTTTCACCAAGCTTCTGGCTTGGAGTTCAAACCTACTTGCGTAATGTTGAGGTTTCAGGGCATTGAACCCAGAGTATCCCTGGTCAGAATGTTGAACAAAAATAAAAATGCTGGAATAAAATGCTGTATATGACCTTTTCTTAACTTGATTTTCTGCAGGGAATTTATTTTTGGTGCCAAATTGACAACTCTGCAATCCGAGTAGTTTAAAAAATAGGTATTTAAAATCAATGATATTTTGACTCTCTCTGTGCCTTGACCTATGGGAACCATCTCCAAGATGGAGCGAGCATAAAAACCCTGAGACCTGTTCCCTTTGTGAATGCATCTGGTGGCTGTTTCTTCCTTTAGTGAATCACTAAAGAAGGCTTTTAACCATCGTCCACATCAGTGGCTTTTCAGTCTGTGGAACTGAACTGAGAGCCACCATTTTTATTATGAACAGATTTGCAGGGACACGTAGAAGCACACTGTGCTTTGGCTGGGGAACTAAGCCGGAAAGTGGCAGCTCTGCAGCCTGGAACCTGGCTTTCCCAGGTGGCACTGATGAGCACTAGTTTTGAAGAGATTCAGTGCCGTCCACAAAAAACAGGTAAAAGTCCAAATGGTCTCTCTGTCAAGTTTTTTCCCAGTTATACCTATTTGCTATAGAGACAATTGCTTTTTCCAGAGTGAGAAGTTTAGGAAAATTTTGCCAGTGCAGGTAATTGATTTACCTGTCAATAGTGAAGACAGCACTTGTACATCTACATCTGTGGTTAGTTTCCAGTGGTTATAATCAACACATATTTCCAGTCAAGTTGACTTTTAACATCCCATAGTGGCCCTGATCAGAATGTTAGAGTGGAAATCAATTTTTTTATGCTATGATGACATCAGACAACAGATGAAATTTTATTCTACTAATTGTCTGAGTAAGAAAACAGCGTTTCACATGGAAATAAGCTGGAGTTCGAGGGGATGTAATTGGACCTTTACCATTTGTTTGTTTTTCTTGGAGCACCCTGGCAGTTCTTACAGAGTATTTCTCTCTCAGTAGAGGCACTCTAATGCCCTCAGCTGCTTATTTTGTCTGGAAAATTCAAGCACCCAGGATAACGATGACAACAACGGCAACATTTTGACTCCCAAATCCCTTGGCAAAATAGTTACATCATGTCTGGAAATAATTGGGCAATGACAGAATGGAAAAATTACAATGACTCAAACAAGACAGGGACACTCTTACTAATGGGGTTTTGTGTGTTCATTCTTCTGAACATGGCAGTTATTAGTGCTGCTGGGAAATTCTGGATTGACTTCCTTTGTAACTAAACCCCACTCTTCCCAGTAGAAATATTGGAGAGATTTTAAGTTCCAAGACCAAGCTTTAGTATTAATCTAAAGTATTAATCTGCTTTACTAGTATTCCTGATCTTATGGCATGGAGGATAGAGTGGGACACCTTGTTCTACAGATCACTCAGTCCTTGGCTTCTTTCCTGAGGTGATCAAAAATGTTGCTCTGGGGTATGGATGTTTCATCCTTGGGACCTGGTCTTACTGGATAGACTGACAGACATTACTGATTACAGTCAGTGTCATACAGTGACTTTAAAGGCATTTCATGCCGTAAGACCTGTAAAAGGCGTAGGACTTAATCTTCCTGTAGAGGAAACTACTTGTCTTCTGCATTGAAGCTGAAGAAGTGACGTACTGGTTCTGGCTGTCAGTGTTTATGTCTGCTTAATCGATGTTATCATGATCTATTTAATCGTCAGTCTATGATTTCTTATATTGAATAAAGGCTTCACTTTGCACTCCAACTCCCAAGGCACTTTGTTCTGTGAAATTGCATCACTGCATTGTACCTATCACCAAAAGAAAGTAAAGAAAATTGAAAGTCTGACTTGGGCTCGGCTGTCGAGATCTGTAGCTTCTAGAAAAGGAAGTTCAGACCCACTCTGTTGAGCAGCATGGACAAAGACCGGGATTATAGCCTTGTCCTGAATTCATGGCCCTAGAACTACAATATAATTTTGTCAAGCCTTAAAAATAATATTTTTAGTATCTGAATTATTTCAGAGTAAAATCTGGGAATAATAGAGAGTGTTTGAAAATACTTGCTGCTGCATGGTCTTGTCGTTAGCCAGGATTGGGTCTTGGGGTGCCATCTGTGGGGTTTGTGGGATTTTTTTCATATTTTTTTTTATGCAGTGTATTTCCCACTGGCTCTTACAGCCACAGCAGTTTGATGAACAGTGATATTATAAACCAACCCATCAAGTGAAGCTAATGCTGTAGTAGGGGAAATCACTGCATAAATTCCATTATTTCATAAAAGATAAATTTTTCCAAGCTGGATTTGTGGATACTGCTAAATGCTGTCTCTACAGCAGCATCATTACTAGGGGTGAACCTGTTGTGTCCTGGCCGGATTCCAGCCAGGTGATTACCTTTTTGCTGGCCTACTGCTTTTATTTCTGTTTGTAGTGTACCACAGTCTCTTTGACACTGTAAAATGACTGGTCTAAGCAGATGAGGAAGACCCTACACTGGAGAAACTACAACCTCAGTGCCACAGCTAGGACAATAAAGTAAAATACAACAAAAATAATACATACACAAAGCGTGACACAGTCTTTGCAGCTTGTGTCATGCAGTAGGAGTCTCTTTAGAAGTATTTTTCTCTTCAATATCTGCTTTTAAAAAAAGAGGTTTTGCAGTGTGAGGCATAGGAAGTGGCTACAGGAAGCCATTTCAATTCTAACAGTTGTCATGGAAAAAAGGGGATATTGCAATGAAACAGTGAAAAACTAGAGAATAAAAATAAAACTGGTAGAAAAGAAGGAAAGGAAAAACTAAGACTACAAGGGAGCAGCTTTTTTTTCTTAATAGAAGGGGATGGGTAATCTTTGGTGAGGTATATGAATACAACAAATGTGGTTCATGGTGAAGAAGACAAGAAAATTGATCTTGGTAGCAGGACTTTCTGATGGAGAAGGAAAGGGAGGGTATCTGTAAATGTTACTGAAACTGAAGTGCTGCAACTCTGGAGAACTTGGAAGTAATATTGAGGGGGGCAAGGAGGAAAGAAGGACAGGACTCCAGACTACTTCACTCAAACCAGAAAAATTGATTATATTTTTAAGCAGTATGCAATCCTGTTCATTCCACCACCATGGTGGTTTGAATTGCTGGCAAGCATGCCTAAGTGTGGAATTGATAAAATAGGATGCAAAATTGTGGTACTGAGGAGATGAAGAACATACTTATCCTGGACTGACAGTTAAGCTGTGAATTTTACTTGTCTTGTTTGCAGTCTAAGCTGTGGTGGTCACATTGCCATTCAGAAATGTTAAAGATGCATGGATTTACTTGTATATAAATGAGATGCAAGGATATAATTAAGACTCAGCATTTGGTGTCTAGGAGGACAGATTAGTTTTGACTGTCCCCTTTTCTGTGTGAAGTCATAGGAAAGTAATACATAAAATAAAATAAAATAAAAATAAAATAAAAATAAAAATAAATAAAAATAAAATAACTTCTTAGCAAGTTAAAGAGTGCATAAATTGTTTGGTCAGCTCAGTTAAGTATAGAAAATTATTAATCTGTACTTCATTAAAGGGTGGAAAAAAGTCATAAAGAAACATTTAACTATTACTAGGGCAGATTCATGACACTGACTTTAACTGCTTTGTTGCTCTCTTCACTTTATATTTTGAATCTTGACTTCCTTTTTAATTTTTTTTCTTGTGAATACAATTTGGATAGATTAATGATTAGGAAGAACAAAAGGAACCTGCAGACATTTTTTTTCTGTTTTCTTTTGTTTGGTTTTTGGTTTTGTTTGTTTATTTTTCTGTAGAGTTATTTTTTCCCTCATTCTTAGGTGAAGGCAGAGAAAGTGTTGCAAATTAGTATTGCAGAAGAGAAATCTCTTGCAGTTCTTTAGCTTTTTTTTTGTTGTTGTTGTCGGGTGTTGATAAGTTGGTATTAGGTGAGATGTAGTGGATTTGTGGGAATTAACAGACTAGCATTAGTGGTAATTAGTCACCCAGCACATCCTGAGCATCCTTAAAGTATTAAAAATAAAGACATTTTTGACAGACACGTTGCAGTAAGTAGGTTCATGGATATAGTTACACCTGTCAGCCTTCAAATAGTCCTTGCCTTTTCTGTTATCTCAGGACTTATTTCTGAGGCAAATAAATGAATAAAAATTAAATAAATATTAATATATATTATACTATGTATGTAATAACAGACAATCTTTAGGTCTGTGGAATGCTTTGAAATTATCAACCATCTCAGCTTTAATAGGAAGGTGTGTAAAACAAACCAGACGTGAGTCCCTGGGCTGTCTTGCAAAGTCCTCATAAACACCAAGAGCTCTGCACTCTTGTTTTGATGTGTTGTGGAAAGAAAAATCCATGAATTGGCTTCAAAATGCACAGCATGATTTGACCTACCCTCTCTCCTGTGGTGGAAGCTGTTAAGTGTGGGCCATGGCTAGCTGGGATTGAGTAGCCATCACTGCACAGGATCCTGCTTGTTTCCAGATCACTTCCAGTGATATGTTGATCTGTTTTGGGTCCGATACCTTCCTGTCCAACATAGCAGGCAGGTGTGATCTTCAGGAAGCATTACCTTCCCTGAAAAGTAAGGTTTTAACTTTGGGTTTTAAATGGTTTTTTGTTGCTGTTTTATGTGCTGGAGACCAGGAGGCTCCTTAGCACAGTGACAAATCCAAACCAAAGGAGTTGGGTTACTATTAAACGTGCAACAAATGGATTGTTTGTCTCCTTCCTTTCCCCATCCCCCATGCTGCAATTGCCATATAGTGCATCTGACATCTGTCACATTACATGTGACACACATGGGAAATTCCCATGGTAATTGGAACATGCCGCGAAGCTCATCATTTCACCATCTGTGTACTGCAGAAGCAACATGGTCCAGGGAACTGAACATAGGATCAGTACAAATCTCTTTATCCGGTGTGTATATTCAAACAGTTTGAGCATGGTGCTTATTTTCTCCATTTCATCATCAATAAATGATGATGTAGGGAGCTGTTTTAATACCAGGAAGTTCTCATGGTTTGTTATTTAATAGTTGAATAATATAGAGTTTTAACTTGGATTTGGGGGCTGTGGGTGAGTTGGTTTATGTTCTAAACCAGTCTGAATTCAGATTTCTTTCTAAATCAGTGATCACATATTACATTTATATGTTTTATCCTGCCACAGAGGAAGATAGATAAATTACATTGAAATGGAAATTATTAACTTTGATTCCTTTCCTGTTAGCATAAGCCAGTGTGGGCAGTGATTCTTCATCTTGCATTTAGTCCCATGCTTCCCACTCAGGTGAGAGCTGTGGCTTTAATCATTGACATAGTGTGTCTGTTGATGATCAGTGGAGATGCAACTCTGAAAGTGTTTACCATTGATGCTTCCTTATGTTGTGAACTGTTTTTGCATGACTGTGTGTGTTTAGTTAACCCACTGAGTTATCTTTCTTCCCTTTTTCCAAAGGTGGTGATACAAAAGTAATTTTTCTCTGTTTTAGTTACAATTATGCTCTGGCTGTTAAGTGTGTTGAAGGACAAAGCAGTGAGATAAAAACTACAATAATCAGCCCTCTTTGCACAGGAGAGCTGCTGGCAGAGCAGTTGTTTCAGGTGTCTCAGTGGAACTTTGCTTATGTTGTTGTATCCTTAGTTTAGTATGTTGGCATGAAAATTACAATCTCTGAGATGAGAATGAAGAGAAGAGTGACACTTAATGAAGCAATTTAGAAAGCACTTGAAAGAGGATCCTCGTGTGCAGTTAGCATGGATCTGATCCCATGTGGCTGAAACTTCTGATAAGGCTTGGAAAAATTAGCTAAATTATGTTTGGTCACTGGGCCAAATGGTTTAGAAATGAACACGTACGCCCTGTCAGAGGAAGAGGACGTTGTTATAATTAGACTTTGGGCAAAGTTCCAGGCTCTGACTCCTGACCTGAGCCGAACCACAGATGGGGCTGGGAAGCAGGGGAGGGATTGCTATGAGGAGCGGGTGTGTGGTTAGCTGTTGAAATGACAGCAACTTATTTGTGTTGTGCAAAACGGCAAAACAGTAGAACTGAGAAGAGTTGTGGGAGGGAGTTATGTGTAATAGTGGGATTCTCTCCAGAGAGAGATTTCCTATTGATTCTCACTGTGAGTATATATATAGAAATACATAGTTGCATATGTTTCATTTTTACTTGTCAGAAGCTGAGAGGCAATAGAGCTTTTATTAGAAGAAAACGCCCCACCTTTTGTTATTTTCATAATTTTTTATGTCAGCTTTGCTATCAATTACCATTCAGAAGAATGAAAGTTGCCCCTTTCTTAATTTTCTTTGTTGTCTCGCATCCTCCTCATTATTTGGAAGCACATTTTTCCCAGATTTGATTCTTGACAAAGGAAAGTCAAAAGAGAGAGAAAGGAAAGGAAAATTTTATTAACTTGGAAGTAACTAGAAAATGTTTATTTTGTTGATCACCAACAAAAATCAAAACGTTTTAATTATTTATTAAACAGCATAAACAGTGCAACTTACAGGATTCTGAAAGACATCTACTTAACTGGCAGGCTTAATCTTTAGAGAGACAGTGCTCCAACTTAGAAATTTCATTCATTCATTCATTCATTCATTCATTCAGTGATTCAATTCTAAAATACCTGTGCTGGATTCCTCTGTAGGAGTCCTCAGTTGTTCTTATTGTGAAAACATCTAGACACCTCACCTATCCACACAATTACAGTGTTGAAGCAATACAGAAGTGTTATTTTACTCATCTATGTTAGTATGAATTTCATGCCTGCTGCATATAGATGGACCTGGAAAATGCCAGTGTTCAGAGTATGAGCTGTGCGATGGAATGATGCTTTGTGAAAGCGAGCTTACTGTTCATGTGAGCTCTGTGCACTTCTGCAGAATAGTTAAAACTAAGTAGCCTTGAGTTTCACAAGTGTGGATCCCAAGGAACTGCAGATTCTGTAAAAAAATCACAGTAACAAACATTAGCTTGTGTATTTCTCAGCATTATGGATGAAGAAAGCCTGGAGACCGACAACCTCTTAGATGAACCTGCCTAAGATGAAAGCCAGGTCATGAAATTTCAGTGCAGGACAACCTGTGGTAGCCAGACCAGGGCAGTACTTACCCTGTAGAAAATGTTGAGCTTCATATCCATTCACATAGTACTCGTTTCCTGGTAAGGTACCTGTTTTGGCGAAGTTTCAAACCAAAGTCTTGCTCTGAGCTCGTAAAGGAAGATGTTATGGTCCTATCACTTCAATGGCTCAGTGAGTTTTTCCAAGGAGGATTCATTGTACATGCCCTAGAGAATGCTGGTCCTTTGATGGTTGGTGGGGAAGCCTTTAGACAGTGGGCCAGAGCTTGGTTACAGCTGAATTGGTGCAAATGTATTTGCATTGCACGTAAATCAGGTTTGTCTCATTGAACTGAGTTCCTTCCAAGGGAAAGTTTTGTCAAACTAATTGGTTCTAATCTCAGTCATGACTGGATTGCCATAAAGGGCATTGCACTTGGAGTAATAATACTTGAGAAGATGGTCTGTAGTGTACAAGTTTCACTTCCGAGGCTCTCTTGTGAAATCTTTTAGCAGCTGAATCTCTTAAGTGTCCACTACTGAGAGGAAACAAAAATTGCTATGCACTTCATTGTGATAGATTTGAGGGCATTTTGGCTTTGCTGACTGAAGCTGTCAAAGACCAGTTCAGTTTTAAGTTGACCTTTGGCATCTCCTAGTGAGAACCCGATGTTTTTATGGATGGGTTTTTGAAGCCAGCAACATCCTGCCCTAGTGACTCCTGCTGGGGCATACCACCCCTTGCAGAGCTGGCATGGAGAGCAAAGCAAAGTGGGCATGCCAGAAGACAGTACTTTTTACCAGCTTGCTTTGATTTCGGCTATATGAGAGTTGCAGGTGATGCCCCTCCAATGCATAAGAGGATGTGCTAGGTAAATTAATCCCAGCATGGAGTAGGGCAGGTGATTCCTGCCAAGCACATGGTGCCATAAGGGTGGAGGTTTGGATGGTTTGGGCATTTTTTTGTTGTTGTTGTTTGTTGCTTAGGTTTTTCTTCAGTGAGCATGCCAATTTCTGCACAAAACGCCCCTGGAGAGCTTCTGGCTGTGCTCTGTATGTTAAGTCCCACTATGCAACTGCTGTCCTGAAGGTGCTTTTCCTTGCACAGCTACTCAGTCTTTATGAAAGCTCAAAGCAGCCTTGTTCTGGCAAGCAAACAGACCAAAGCATTGTGGGGCAGGTTAGGGCAGCAGCTGCTCTGATGACAAAGCTCAGCTGTGTTGTTGCTGATACAGCATCCAGCATCCTGTGGTTTGGTTCACCTGTCACCTCCCTCCTGCTCCCCTGCCCTGTGCCCAGGGAGACTGGCTTCACAACAAGCTTTAATTATTTACTCTCTAAGGATATGGCTTATTCTGCAGATTAAGTGAAAAAGTGAAGTCCTTAAAAATATAACACAAATAAGCCCCTGAGCTGTCAAACAACAAGTCCCTTAAAAGGGCAAAATATGTGGCTCTCTGTGCGCTGCACAGATCCCTCCTTTCAAACTGCTGGCAGGAGACTTCCTGTTTGGATGGGCCGCTCACAAACGGTGTTGTGTGGTAGTGAAATCAGTCACTTCCCAGCTTCTCCTTCAGGCCTCCTTTTGCCTCCTTTTATACTCCTGATACCAAAGCCCCTCAAGCCTGGATCCTGTCAAGATGGGATCTGGCAGCTCAAATGTAAATCTGAAAGCATGCATTAGCAGTGTGCTGTTTCTTCCCTGAATGCATAAAGCAGCCCAAACTAGTTATGTGTGTTTGAAAATGGGATGGACAAAATGGTCCTACTGTGATAGTGCTGCCCATGAAGGAATAAGTGAATGTTTGTGGTCTGGCTCTGCAGTGGTGGAAAATTGATGTCTGCTTCATTGTTTCATTGGGTTTTTTTGTTTCGCTCAAACAGAATACCTTTGGAAGATTGTTCCGTGTGTTTGGGGTAATTCTCCCATACATGCTTTTTTCCTTCTGATAGTTTCATTCCTTTATTGTCGTAGTGACAGAGAGGCCAATACCAGCATTCCGTGGCAGCATTCAGTCTTGGCTACCGAGCATTGCTGATAAATCTACCTGCTGGGAAATCGCCCACTGAATTTGTAAAACATTTTCAGAATAACTGGCAGAAGTGATTCTACACTGCCATGGAAGAACATATTAATACCATACAAAGGCCTAGCTACCTTCTCTAGCTTGAGTGTTTATTTTGCTCTTTTGGGTATCAGATGCTTCTGTCCTCTTCCAGCTGTTACTCCAGTGACAGCCATTGTAACTGCACAGAGCTGGACAGGTTTGGCAGTCTTGTTTATCATCTAATGTCTTGGTTTTGTTTTGGTTTTTTTCCCTACAGAACATGATCAGAAGATAGCATCATACACCATGATCATGGCCCCCCGGAAGAGGAATCGTCATGCGTTGGGGTTTCTTTGTTGTTTCGGAGGCAGCGACCTCCCTGAAATCAACCTCAAGGACAATAACCCCCTCCAATTCCTTGAGTTTTCTGTCCCAATCCCACCAGCAGAAGAGCTCAATGCCAGATTCGCCGAACTTGTGGTAAGTTTCTGCTGACAGATTGATATATTTACAAGGTGGATGAACTTTTCCCTTTAAAGGAGGAGTAAGAGGACTTAAGAGATTTATTAGACAGCTTCTATTGAAGCTTTTGAAAAAACCTTTTCATTCTTTTGTGACTGATTACTTGGTAGGAGAAAGGTGGCAAGCAACCATTTGATAGTGGCACTGGGTATAAGTACAAAAAAATGTTTAAATGTGCTTATTTATTCCCATAGCACTATGCAATTCTCCAGGTGTAGGATTGGGCATGTTAGAAGGAACCTCTCAAGTTCTCTAGAGAGAGCTGACAGTCAATTTCTTGTTTACAACTTTGGCTTAAAATCTGAGGTATGATATAATACAGTGGGAAATCTTAGGGTTTGCAGATCTATAAAATAAGGACTATTTGGTTTTGTTGATGAGCAGCATTCTTCTGGTGAGGTATAAGAATCAGGTGACCGTGCTAATTATGTTTCATCACATAGCTGCCTTTGAACCATGAAATGGTGCTGTTGCAGCAACAGCCATAAACAGGAAGAGAAGGAATTATTTCAGATGAACTTTGTTGTTTGCTTTTGTGGTAAATGTTGCAGACTCCAGGAGCCAGACACTTGCTTTTCATGCCTGGCATCAAATGACTTCACTGTCTTTGTCTTCTTGTTCAGCCTGAATGCAAAACACAGGCAGAGGTCATAGGGCTGGGTTGTTTTGCAAACTGTGTCGTAAAGATGATGCCCATTTGATGCAGCTGATTAGGTTTCCCATTGCCATTCTGAGATCAGAGTTTATGTAAAGTGAGATATCCGTAAGTAAGTGTATATATGCCTGAGGAGTGTGACTGAGGTGAGGAATAGAACAGAAAATACTGGATCTCAGCATCAGAGGAATTTGCCAATAGCCTTTCTACGTTACACTTACAACATTAGCCCAATAAATTCTTGTCCATGACCATAGCTTTGAAATGCTATAGCAATGAAAATAACCATATAATTTGCATATGCAACTGGAGGATGATGTATGAACAACTATAGTACGTCATACCAAATACAGGGACAGCTGTAGTTTGTCAGATCAGAGGTCTGACAACCTAGCCCAGGCTCCATTTTCAAGATGGGGTCCAAAGCAGATGGCTAGGGAAAAGTATAAGGTGTTGGAGGCTATAAGTTGTGGCCATAGGGTGGTCTTTTTCAGGATATTCTCCAGCCCTCTAACAGTTTTCAGCTCAAGGACTTCCTCAGTCAAAAGTTGCGTTCTGTGTACATAGTAAATTGGTATGGATTTCTTTTCCATTAACTGTTTCCACTTCCCCAGAGCCGATTAGCATTGTCAGTATTCTGTGGCAGGGGCACAGAGTCAGTAGGATTTGCAGCTGTTTCAGGGAGAATAATGTGTGCAGCAGAAGAGAGTCTACTTGCGTCGAACTAATTTGCAAATGGGGAATCCTCTCTTATGGAAATGTTTCACAAAATTTGGGTCTATATTTAGGCCAGTTTGCTTTTTATGTGAGACTACTTGAGTTCCTCTTAGAAAATGCGGCTGTCTGACTGTGGTGAATACCACGTGGTGACAGATATCTCTCAAGAGTAAGAGTGTAATCTGTAATCTGCTCTGCTGACAATTTATTTCTGGATGCTGCTTAACTATTGGTTTTCACATGCAAAGCTTGAACTGCTGTATCAAAGTTCATCTCTCTCCAGTACCCAGATCCATTGAAGCATTCAACCCAGCCTTCCTGAAGACGTCACCAACAGATGTGCTTTGCTCCTGAACTTGGCTTGCTAAACCTTGAACTTGTTTACCTTCGGGTCATAGTGAAAGACCTGCTTGAGTGGCCCTGGGCTTTTGCTTACTGAGAAGGGTATCAGTTTTATGAGGAGTTTGAGAGTTTGTGGTGGTACTAATAATGCTTTTAACTTCTAGTTTTATGTCTGGCAAATACTGGTGTTCCATGTGCTTGCTTGTGGCAGAACAGCTCACAGCTGCCTGATGGAAGTCTATTAAACAGTATAATTTACAATGTTTCTGGTGCAAAATTTAATGACAAGTATATGTGATGATCTGTAAAAATTTTTGGCCCCAGTAGTTTGAGAGTTGTTGGTTTATGCTATAACTTATTAAATGTGCTGACAGCTTGTAACTGGCATATGCGTTTCAAACAAATGAAGCCATTGAAATGAAAACAGATCATATTAATTTCTTATATTTAATGATAGCACCCTAGCCATCATTGCATGAGAAGTGAGCTGGGAGAGAAAAGTGCTATTTTTCAGAAGGTTAATGGTGTACATCACACATTTTTATAAAGCAGCCAGATAGGATGGCAGTGCATGTCCATAGGAGTTCCTGATTAGACAGGTAACATGAGAGCAGTTAAGGGCTTTATGTGCGAGAGAACCTGGGCTGGAAACTGGGCTGGCAAAATGCAGAATTTGCCTAGAAGGGCTAGTTTGTCCACAAGTCTGGATTAATGCATGTTCTATGAGACACTAAAATAAAACAGGCTACATCTGTATTGACAGCTCAGATGAGATTTTAATTGGATTAGAAAGATTCAGTCTGTAAATGCACCAGTGTAAATCAGCGACCTGGAAGTGCCTGAGAGAGCTCTGTGCTGTGTGCAAGCTCCCTGCTGCTTATCCGTTGGGGTCTAGTCTGGGCGCACTTGTACTATATAAAAACCAGATTTGAGTGTAAAGCCTTTTGACCCAAATCCCCAAGTGAAATGATGACACCAACATCATCTGAGATCTGTAGTGAGAAGAGCATTTGTGTTAGCTCCCTGAAGCAGGCCCAGGGGGTATAGCCTCATCTTGCCATCTGCTCTGCAAAGGGTACAATGAAACATTGGTGTGGTTGAATGAATTTTTAAAAGCCTTATTTTTTCCCTTGTTGCAGTTAAAATCTGGGGCATTTTCCCATGTAAGAGTTAATGACAAGAAAAGATAAGCATAGCTGTGCTGGAGAAGTATCCCTTGTGATGAATTTTCCAATCCAGTAAATATTCAGTATGTTTCTACCTCCCTTTCTGAGGAAAACTGGCATTTTGAGGACCAGGAGCATGTACTCTTCTCCTGTTCTTGTGCTACCTGAAGTAGTACCATAAAAAGCAAATTTGGAGATGTCCATTTTTTAAGGGGAAGAAATTAGGAACATGTTGGGATTCTTTATTTGTGATGGGCTCACATGACCCATTCCAAGCTTTCAAACTGGCTTGTGTAGTCTCCAGACTGAGGCGGATGCACACGTGTGAGCTGCTCTGTTTGGGAGATGCACCCAGACCATCCAACTATGTAATGGCAGCTGCCTGACTGGACTCTGACCAAGGCAGTGACTGTGAGATGATAAGCTGATGCTGATTTCAGCTGAAATGCCTGCTCTCGTTGCCACTCAACCAGAAAAAACAGTTCTAGGATGGATCTTTGGCTTTTGTGTTACTTGAAGCTGGATGCTGTGTTTATGCCTTCTCTGATCAATTAGAAAATTAAAACAGAAAGAGTTACTCTTGATAGGTCCTAAATTCTATCTTGATTTATTCCATTGGGAACGTGTGCAGAGAGTAGGTCTGAATGAAGACCGTGGCTTATGGCGATTTGGAATGATTTGGTTTGGGCTGAGACAGGAGAGGATGTACCAGCTTTCAGGCCATCTGCAGGCAGTGACTGCCTTGGGATTAATGCAGTGGTAGCAGTACAGGTAAGTCCTTATCAAAGTCTAGATGCACAAAATACAAAGTGAACAAAAATATTTGTGACCACAAGTTTTGCCCCTCAAAAGGCCGCTTTTGTGAAAGAGGACAGAACAGCTGGCTTTAGCATCTCTCCTTCAGTGAACAGGCAGAGAGAGAAGCTTTAGGAAGCAGGATGTGTGGACTGGTCCTGTACCTCACCAATTGTAAAACTGGCCCTACCTGACCATCGAGGCTGATGTGACCAGCATCACTTCTGCTTCCATTCTGCCATGTAGTGGTAAAGTGCTGCTGCAAATGGTGGTCTGTTGGTGAGCTCCAAAATGGTTTTGTGCCTGCTGGCAAAAATACCTGTGCTAGACACATATTTTTCCTTATACAGATTTATTGATAGAATGGGAGCTACAGATGAATCTGGAAGAACTATTGTAAGGCAAAGGGAAATAATTTTTTTCTGTGGAACAGCTTATCCATGTCCTCGTTCGTATTTGTTAGCAGCAGTATATTCTTGTCACAGTGGATTTTGATACTTTCTGCTTATTGTTAGAATCCTGGACTGTTCTTGGTGGTGCAGTGCTTGACACTAAAGATTTTGCCTTCTGGATCTCTTATACCAGCAACCTGATCCCAGACTGGAACTCAGACCATACCAAGATGGGCGACTTAAATGCTGGCAATTCAGAAAAAACAGAAAAATGCGAAGAATGCTAGCACAGAGAGCAGTGTAAAGAGCTTGTGCTTTTGTTGTTTCTCTTTTTATTTTGTTAGTGTCTGTGAGATGGTCATGGTATTTGAGAAGGTGGAGTGCAAGATTCTGTATTTTAAGATGCAAGGTCCGTGGGGAAGAAATGGAATTGTCTTTTGAGTTTACGTTTTCAAAGTTGGTTGCATCATTATATCCTCCAAACTTGAATGGGTTACAGCCAGCACATTAGATTCTTATACTGGGGAAGATTTGAGAAATGCTTACTATTATAGTTTTGTGGTCTTACCTGCCCTTGAAGCATTCTAGCATTTAGCTCAGGTGGGATATTGACTGGAATTCCCTGTCATGGTTTGTTTCTCTTATGTTGCATTTGAACTCATTTAATTTTTAGTTTGGGAGTTTTTTTCCTTTTTTTTTTTTTAATTTAGTTTTTTCTCTGAGTCCCTAAGGAGGAGGTTTTGTTGACTTTATGGGTTCACAAAAGCTTTGTCCATCTTCACAGGCTTTTCCAGAACAGAACTGAATGGGTACTTTTGGCATAAAATCTAAAGGTCCATTATTTACAGTTGAGGAGCAGCATAAATACTTATGAACTCTCTATATTTGAAAAATTTAGAATTATCCAGCATCTGTTTTGGCCTGCCTTTAAACTTCTTCTTGTCCATTGAATTGCTGAGAGAGGTAGGTTGCTGCTCAGGTGAGGCAGCATACACTCTTCTCTCTCTCCCTCTCTAGAGCTAGGGTTCTGATCCTATTGCAAACCCCGATATTTTGTAGAGAAGATGCATATGGAACTGCTATGTATTCCTGAACAATAAGACCACTGGAAATCAAGCCCATATTTTCCCTGTAATTCTGCCTGAGTGCAATTAAATGAAGATGGAAGCAAATGCTGAATCAAGGTCTCTGTCTTTCCCTCAGCCCATGCTGGGATCCATGATTGAAACTGTAACCGTGGTTTTGTCTGCAGTGCTCTGCAACAGTGACCACAGCAGCATGGAACTATGTCCCTTCTTGACACAACCCTAAATTCAATTCTGACTCTTTCATCTCATCACCTCTGATTTCATCATATTTAGTAATGGCTGCCACAGCATCAGAGTTGCCTCACTTTCCCAATTAAAGATGAACTAGTCCAGGAATCTAGCTGGAAAGAATGGCAAGGACTGTGTTAGTAAAGAGAAGAGAGAAAATAAGAATCATGTTAATTCCTTCTCCTTCAATCTCCTTGAATAAGAGCTGTATAGAGGAATTACCATGAAGATGAAAAATATGAGGAGATGTGGCAGGAGAGTCCAAGCAGCAGAGGCAGCAATGCTGTATCCTCTGAATAGTCTGATAACATCTGTAACTGTGACTAGAACTTTTCAATGCCCTGGGTCACCTGAGGAAGGAGGATATCTACAGCAAGATACCTGTTGCTTAACTGTACCTTTTGCTCCTGCCTTTTTTCTTAGGTCTCACTTGCTTTTTCTGCACTTTCTACTAATCCCTTCCTAAGTAAATCAGTGTTTTCATCCAGTCCTGAAATAGAACTATGGAAGTAGTGTGAAGTTTGCTGCTGTTCTGTATGTTACTGTGCTCTCTTGGTTTCTCAACAAACCAGGCTAGTATTTGTGAGCACTTCAGTGCCAGAATGCTGAAAGGAGTTGATTAGTGTTCTCTGAGTAAATGAGCCATCCACATGACTGGTATCTATGCTAGTTCTCTCAGCACATAGGCACAGGAACAGTGGGGTCACCACAGACATATTTCTATTAGCACTGGATGAGGTGACCAGTAGCATAAAGTTTGGGAAAATTCTGCTCTTTGCTTACTCTGTGAAATCTCTCTACATCTGTTCCTTCTCTACCTTAAAAGAGAATAAAATTCTGTGCTTATTGCCTCGTTTCCCAGAGGAGAGAAAGTTGATGGGAAAAGGAAGGAAAAGAGTTTTATGCTGAAAGAAAATAAGGTAAAGCATGGAAGTATCTGGGAATTTGTTTATTTATTTCATCAAAGGAAGCAAAACCATTTCTGAGCAAGGCATCAGTTTGGCACACACTGGATAGCATACCTTCAACAGCCACAGGGAGATGAGATCCCAACCTAAATAACTGTAGTAGTGGTTCCCACTGCAAACAGCTGACTTAGAAGTAGCAAGTTCTCTTCATGCCTAGTTCTCGCTTGCAGACCGTTTAGCGTAATGGATACAACATAAACCTCAGATGAAAACTAGGCTTCACCACATTGAATAAGTACTCCCATATATCACCCGTCCCACTCAAGCTTGCCAAGTCCTAGCTGTGGCAGTGTTCTTGAGGCCCCTTTTTTGGCTCTGCAACCTGCAAGAGTATTTATGTGGTGAAAAGTAAGAGAAATGCTTCCATTGTGATCTTTCACGTGAATATAGATAATATATGTCAATGTATGTAGGAACAAGAGGGCATCAGCTTTGTTTC
Source organism: Oriolus oriolus (assembly GCA_013400235.1). NCBI lineage: Eukaryota > Metazoa > Chordata > Aves > Passeriformes > Corvidae > Oriolus > Oriolus oriolus. Next base: position 618,191 of record VXBT01010974.1, read on the forward strand.
TGTGTTTGCTGCTGGGCTTGAAGAAAAAAGTTCCCTATTTCTCCTCTGGCTCTCTTGTAATACTTCTGGGAAGCAGAGATGCAGAGTTGCCTGTTCTGTCTCTTGGCTCTCAGTATGGAGCAACACCTTTCCAGAAAAGCAATCGCTATGTCTGAAGCTCATTTAAGTCCTTAGTTTCTCATTGAAAGGTTGTGATTTAGAAAGACATGCATGTTACATCCTTGCTTCAACCCCAAAACATGTGTCGTGTATTGAACACTGTATTTACTCTCATTTAAATTCAGGCACATTACCAAGATCTGAGTGTTTAGTTTCAAATTATCAGTCTTTTGAGTCATTCTATCCTAATGCTGGATTCACTTGAATACAGGGATTTACTTACTGTGTCACTTGCCCTGCATGTAAATCATAGTTTCAGACTATGCCTCTGACCGGCAGCTTTGAGTTGTTGCCCAATGCAAATTTCTATGCAACCATAATTTGAAAGTACCTCTATTCTGTTTTGCCCATAAGAGGAAGTTATTCAATTCCCTGTGCCCATCCCTCATCCCTTCTGTGCTTCTCTGTAATGAATTAATCTGCCTAATCTGTCAGGAAGTGTAATGCCAAATGCAATCGACAGCTGGAGAGGTCCTTCATTTTTATTTGTATTTGATGAGCTCTGACTTCAGCAAACTAGGAGGCTTTGCTGGCCTTGGCTCCACCAAGCCAAGACTTGGCTCCCCACCCCAGTTATTACTTCCTTTCTTGCACTTAATGAGGATACACCAGTGGAGGTTGTACGAAAATGCTGCTGATGAGACCAAGGCAGAATTTTCCTGACAAGAGGCTCGTATCCAGGAAGAAGCCTTGGCATCACCCTCTGAGTAGAAGATGCTATATCTGAAAGCAGAAAAAAGCAAAGCTTTGAGGCAGCAAATCACTTTCCTCACTGATGGTGTCCAGGCCACAAAAACTTTCCTTTCTCTTCGGTTAGTTTGTAGTTGTCAGATCAATATTTTTCATGCACTCAGATGCACTTGTCTTCTGTTATAATAATGGCAAAAGAACTGTGTGGTTTAAGATTTCTGTTCTGGTGCTGAGGCTTGGGAGGTAACAGGTCTTCATGGTATCAAAATCTGTCTAGTTAGGCACAGAGTTTCTTTATGTCCAGCAATAATTCTTCAGTCCAAGATTGTACAAACTCAGGATACTTCTTTTTTTTTTAGTTTTCCACACAGGGAATACCTTTCTTGTTTTTCTTCCTGCTCCATAGAGAGACTTTTTCATAATGTTGGGTCTGCTTTACATGTGTCCCATGTGCAATACATGTGTACATTCCCTGATTTTAATGCACATGCCACTATAAGAAGCTTTCTGTAGTTATTCGAGTCCAAATCCATAAGAGGTATTGCATTTTAGACTTTGGGGCAGAGACAGCTTTCCTTTTCAGGTGCTCACCTACGTATGGATTCCTGTGATAGGGACAGGCTTATGGCACTGAGTGCAGCACCAGCACTTTCTCACTTTAGGCTCCCTTCCAGTAGGTACAGCTGGTTGGCAGCTCCCAGCTCCTTGGCCAGCTGTGTAAGAAGCAGCAGTCACTATGCTGCAAATGTGTGAGACACAGATGCTGTGAGAGGAGCATGAGATGGGAGCCAGGTCTCACACTCCATGTCTGAAATCAGTAGGGTTGTGTAAACAAGTTTAAATCCAGACCTGGTCTTACATGCGAGATTTTGGGTGTGAAGAAGCAGGGGGTGTTACCAAAGTACCTGTGTAGTTTTAAGGATTTTGTACAGGCATACACTGCTTTTTAGATCTTGTTGCTTTGCTATAAAGCTTATGGACAGATGTACCCAATGTAAACCAGTTCGGTTTCACTGAAGACAGTCGTGGAGTTACATCCTTCTCCATTGACTGAAATTTGGTCTGTGTGGTATTTTCTGTGTCTGTACTGGTTGCTGGCTTCTGAATATCCCAAGAAGAGCATACTGACTGCCTTTCTGAAAAGTGAGAAGGGTCATGGTCATGGTTGGAGTACTTGAATGTTTGAGTGTGTTCTGAGAATGAGTTACTTACAGTAGACATGAAACACCTGAGAAAGATCTCACAGGACAACATATTTTTAACAGGGTAATGCTGTTGTTCCATGGGAACATGCAGGGAAATGCATGTGGTACATCTAGAGCAAGAGAGGAGAAGTACTGGGCTTTGGGAGCACAGCAGATACGTAGCTTGGGATGCAGAAGGAAGTGAAAGAACAGATCTACCACTAGAGGATGGAAGTGCTAAGCTATCAATCTTACATCTTCTCTCTATTGAATGCTTGGGAGCTGTCATGATATCCTAACCCTGAAATCATGGATAAGGTGAATATGCTTAATATTCAGAAATCTTGTGTCCACCCGTTTCCAACACCTTTATCACCTGATTTGATAATACTATTGTGATTTGGCATAGCTGCAAGTGTTAGTCAGCATAATATAAAAAGAATAACATAAAGCTCTACTCTGGCCTTTTTCCTTAGTATGGCATAATTAATATTTTAATATTTTTTGTGTTCTGCTATGGCTATAACAAAGAGTCAGCAATTTTCTGGATTGAGCCTGAAGGGTGCTGAAGTGATAAAACACTGAGATGACTTTGATAGTAGGAGTCATACTTGCTAGCTGGAAGGATCAAATTTACTTATCTTTATTTCAGCTTTCTGGAGCATTTCCAGCTATACTTGGATGGATACAGAATAAACAATTTTCTACCCTCCTCCTAGAATCGAACAACCATTCTCATGTATTTCCTGCCACTTTGCCTGCTGACCTAAAGAGCAGGCTCTCTTCAGTAGAAATAGCATAAACAGCAGCAGTACAGGAATGTCCTATTGCCCTGACATTTTGGAATGGCTTCTCTGAATATGATTCCTGCCCTTCTGAAATTTCTATCCTTTAATTCTCTTTATTAGTGTCTTATGATTTTCGGAGTTGTATTTGATTACTTAGAAATCTATTATTAAGACCTCATCCCTCACCTTCTAGAGAGAATATTTTAGTCTAGATTTGGTCTGCTAAGGAAAGGTGAGAGATTGTTATAAATCAGATAAGAAAGGTAATATGGGATGAGAAGGTGACACCTGGAAATGCATCTGTGAGAAGTGACAAGAGGAAAGTACTACGTGTTGCAAAGACCATGTTGCCCAGATTGTAATGGGACAGGAGACTGTGATAAGGAGGAACTGTGTCTTCCAAAGTGTTGAACACAACAAATGAAGTAGCTGTGGTGCTGAAGGTAGAGTAAAGACCGATTGCAAAGATGGAGGTGATATGGGATGAATGCTAGGCCAAGATGATCTTTCGGCTGTGCTTTTGGAGTGAAAGAACTTGCACGGTGATGAAGGGAGGTTGAAATAGACAGATGTGTATTTCTTCTGCAGCTCATACAGGAAGGGCTGGATCTGAGATGTTGTAGGAGGTATGTTTGGATACTTAGCCTGATGTCAACAAGAAAGGGGAAGCCAGATCCAATGAAGACCTTATAAAATTTGTAGTAATTTATAACAATTCCTCACCTGAAGCTGGGGGAGCAGAGAAATTTTCCAGTGAAGAGGTCGAGAAACAGGATGGGATGTAAGTGTCTTGCTGGATAGTAGTTATCCTTAGGGAAGTAGACTGTAGCTGGGGTTTAAGAGGAATGGTTAACAAAATAAGATAATTGAATGGAGAAGAAGATAACAACATGAAGTATCATCTGTTTAATATGTTGACTAAGATTATTTTCTGTAGTTGCTCACCTAGTAACAATTTATATCAGATATAATCATGGCTCAGATAGTGTATCATACAGCCTGAAGGAGAGTGGGGGAAAAAGGTTTGTAATTATGTCATGTCTCTGTGCCCTTCTGTAGGTGGATTCTATCTTCAAACAGTACTCAGGGTTGTTTATCATTCAGGGGACCTGTTAAGGTGATTTGGGATTGCTCCTCCAGTGCTGGAGGGAAATGGCCTCTTCTTGTCATTTGCCTGGTGTGCAAGACTCCAAAGTGGGGAGCACAAGGTGCTACAGGTGAGGTGGATGGAGTAACACCTTTTTACAAGGTAAAAAGGTTTTCAGCACCTTCCTCCTCACTAGGTAAGGGGAAGCTTTTGGTGTCACTAAATACTGGAGAGATCCTTCTGTTTATCCTTCAGCACCAAGTGGGAGCAGCACAGGGAAAGCAAGTGTCAGAAGGTGCTTTTTCTGTCACTCATCACACCAGGCTGCCTCCACAGCTGCTCTGATTTGTGTTTTTTATTCTGAGGAAGTACAGACAGATGCCTTCCACCTGGCACTGGAACAGCACTAGCCCAGAGCTTTTGACATTAGGTACCTTGTTGTCTCTAAGCTTGATGGGAGGAAAACTTTTCAAGAACATTGTATTTTCCTAGCTACCCTTGCAAGTTTATACAATTAGATTCATGCGTTTGTGAGTTTGTTTCCCTTGTGTTACACAGGGAATAGTAATGCTTCTTAAGCCAGTTTTAATACAGAATTGTAGCCAGACTGAAAAGGTGCTGAAAAGATGAAGCACATGTGCATTATTGGCAGTACAGGAGTCTTCCAGTGGCAAATGTATTGTGTTTGAAGAACTTGGGAGCAAATCTCTATTACTGCCTCCTGTCATAGACATTGCCCTGCTCTTATCTGCTTGTTCTTTTTTTAGGGAGAATCTGATGCAAGATTCTACTGCCCTCCTGTAGATCCAGTGGCATATGCAAAAAGGCCCTAGTCAACATTTGTATATTCTATGCACTTTTACATTAAAAACACTTAAGGGTGTTTTTTAATTTTGCAGTTTCCCATCATTTGTTGACCACATAAAGAGCAAGACTGCCCACACTAACAACCTTTGGAAAAGGTTAGCAGCGTGCACAACAGTGTTATGCAATGGTATACTAGGTGGAGGCTTGAAGAATAACTTCTCCAAAGGAAATTACAAGGGGAAAGCAGATTCCAGTTTCGCAGTTTGGAAGGTGTCCAGGGATATCCCTGAGTCATGGAAAATCCATTGGGATTGCTTTAGTGGCTGTGTTTCAGCATTACATCTTGAATAGAGAGGAACAGCTGCACGAGTTTGTTGGTTGGTGTGAAGTTGTTGGCTTATACATTAATGATGTGGGAGAACTTTTGGATTACAAATGCTTAACCAGATAGTAAATGCAATTATGATTTGTTGCTAAGAGACAATGCAAGGCACGTTCTCATTCTTCTCTTATTCTTTTTGCTGTATTTTGTGAAAATTTCTGATAATTTCTTTAGTAGAAACATTGAGAGAAAAACATCTTATCTGGTGTTTTCTTAAACCCAGTGATGTCAGTGCAGTAGTTTCTGTTCTGATTATCAGAATACTTGAGCAATGAGACAGGACAGGGTGTGAGTGAATAACCAAATACACTGTCGTGCCTTCAATTCACTGTTTGGCTATGGAAATACTCTGTTTATGTGAGGGTAGAGAATTGTGGAATTTTCCTGCACTTCAACCCAGAGGAGATAACAGAAGCCTCATATGTGGATGATATTCTAGCTGGTCTGGACTGATTAGTAGTAAATACAGATCATCTATTTATTGAAGTAGAAGTCAACAAATAGTGAAAAGGAGACTGATGAACTTCTCAGTCTATTCTATGTCTGAAATCTGTGCTGTAGATTGCAGAGCGAGTCACTGTTAGAGGTGGTTAAGCTGAGAGGTTTAGTCTGTTACAATTTAAAAGAGGTTATTTAATTAATATTTTCCACTGGTATAAGTCCACTCAATTTAATGGAGTTAGGGGCATTCTGATTTCTGGTTTGCACTACCAAATTTGGAATAATAACTCAGAGGGCAAGCAAAGAACTAAAGCTAGCTTCTGGTTTTGCTTTTATCTGTGTAAACCTGAACTTCTGCCAAAAATGATGTTGATTTACTGGAGTTCCTTTGAGTTTACCCTGCGTATAAGCTTGAGCATGTGTTTCTAAGCTGCACAACCAAAGCTCAACAAGATGTTAATTTTGCTAATTAAATTCTTAACCAACTTCACAGTTCCTCCTGCCCTTTTACGTAGTATTTTATCAGAAATTTAAAGGTCAGCCAAACTCTGACTTAACCTTGTTTTCCTCTATAGGGGCATATGGCAAATAGGATGCACACAAGAGGATAAAGCTGGGAGGGAGGAGTAGGTGGCACTGACGCCCCTGGAAATTCAGCCTGCCTTTGGCACAGCAGCATCAATCCCCAGCCCACATTTTGAAGGTTGAGCCAGCAGGACTGTGTTTGGGCAGGAAGCGATCAGAGAGGTGTGTGCCTGTGTGCTTTGGCACAGTCCAAACTGTGAATTGCTCCAGCCTAGGAACCTCCTCTGAACTCATTAGTATTAAAACAGAACAGAGAGGACTTTGTAGGGAGGTAGAGGGTGGAGAAGCCGGAAAGGTAGCAGTTTAGACGGCAGTTTCCTAATAACCTTTCCCACAACTACCTTCCCATACGGAGTCTCAGCTAGAGGACCTTGGCATGAAAAACATACCTTGGCACAGGGAGGGGGAAGGGAGGGAGGAAATGAGGGGAGGGGAAGGAAAGGAAATAAGGGGCGGAAAACGGGCACTGTGCTGAAACAGCAGATTTTATTTTTATTTAGTGTTATATATGCTGATACTAGAAGCTCTGTTTGAGAGAAGTATTTGGTACCATGTATATAATCAGAATGTGGAGGTAAATTTGGCACTTGTACTAGAGGACTTGTAACCTGTCATAGTGAAAAAATTTATCAAGGAGAGGTATAACAGCTTGAGTTCTGTTCAGTGTTTTCATTTAATTGACTGGATAGTGAAATACAGAGCACATCTATTAGGAAATTATCATCAATGTGATCCAGGAAACTCCTGGATTGCTTATGCCCTGCTGTGCTGTCCCTCCAGCAGATATCTGAGTGGCTGAAGTCCCCCAGGAGGCTCAGGGTTTGTGTCTGCGAGGCTGCTCCTGTCTGTCTACAGAAGGGCCTCCTGGACAGGCAGCCCACAGCAGACTCTCCTATAATGTCACTTGTCCCTATCCTCCCTTTAATCCTGACCCATAACCTCCTAGTCAGCTCCTCATCCATCCCCAGGTGGAACTCCATGAGTTCCTGCTGGTCATTGGCATAGAGGGCAGCACTGCCTCCCCATCTTCTCTACCTGTCCTTCCTAAAGTGCCTGTGTTCTTCCATTCTGACTCATACTAGCCGTCCTACCGCACCTCTGTGATGCCAGTGAGATCAAAGCCCTGCAGGTGTGTGCACCTCTCAAACTCCTCTTGTTTATTCCCCGTGCTGCATGATGCATGGAGGCATTTTAGTAGGGTCTCTGATGACTGCGAGTTCCTGGCAGCAGTGCTTGGAATTCCTTTTTGCTGCTCTCCAGGTGCTCTCCTGCTGACATGTGATCCCCATCTAGTATCTGGGCGTCTATTGCTGGTGCTGACATCAAATTGGTAGGAGTGGATGGACTGAGGATCTCCTTCCCCAGCAACTTTAGTTTAAAGCCCTCTTCACCACCTTGGCAGCATGATAACTGAAGATGCACTTCCCGTTCTCTGACAGATGGACCCTGTCAGCCCCAGCAGACCAGGTTTCTCAAAATGAATCCCATGATCTAAGTAGCCAAACACATGGCTGTGGCACCAGTGCTGTAGCCATTGGTTGATTTACCGGATTGAACTGGCCCTTTCAAAACCCTTCCCTTTGACCAGGAGAACTGACAAAAGAGCTACCTGCTCTCCAGAGTCCCTTACCACAGCTTCCAGAGCTCTGTGGTCCTTCTGGATGCCCCTTAGACTGCTCCTGGTCATATCACTTGTGCCCACTTGAAACAACAGCAGTGGATGATAGTCAGTAGACTGTACAAGGCTTGCTAGTCTCTCAGTGATATCCCCAATACGAGCCCTCAGTAAACAGCACATCTCTCTAGAGTGTGTCACTAGGCACGTATCCATACTGTGGATATGCTAAAAGATAAGCTTAAAATAAGGTGAAAAAATTGTGTAAAAAAATGATGGCATTCAGTGCGGACAGTTAAAACTCCCTTTTAATAGCAAGTCTGGTAATTCAGGATGGAAAGCAGCCAGGTACACTTTTTCAGAGGAAAAACTAGGGATTGTAGTTGAGCATGACTGAACATAAGTCATGCAGGTTTTGAGGGTTTTTATTAAAAAAAAAGGTCATTGACTATATGGAATATGTGGAGTATATAACCGGAAGTGCAGTCTGGAAGATGCATGAAAGAAACTTTGCACTCAGCTTTGGTAAGGTCTCAGCTGGAACACTGTCCCCACTTTTGAGCAGTGCAATTCAAGAAAGATGTGCTTTGACCGGGTGGAGGCCAGAAGTCAATTAGAAGAGGAATGAGAGATCCAGAGGACATAGCCTCTAAGAAAGACTGAAAGAGATGGGTTTGTTTAGCCTCAAGAAAGGAGACTGAGGAGGGACATTACAACAGTCTTTAACAGCCTCAAAAACTGTTACCAAGAGGAAGGAAAAAAATCTGCTTACCACGTTAGTGGTTGATAGGGCCGGAAGTAATAGGCTTAAATTGCAGCAGCAGGGATTTAGATTAGACATGAGCCTGACTATTCAGTTTTCATCCCTGTCCCACTCATTGGGCTCATTTAAATTCACTGACATGGACATGCAGCCCACCTTAACAGAAAAAGCAGTGATGATAGACAGCTGTTTTACATTATTGTCCTCATATGCCCATCCATATCCATGGAACACCCCTCTTCCTCTAACTGTATTATAGCCCTACATATGAGAGTGCATGTCTGAGTCTTGATCTTTTTCTCTCTCTAAACACCTGTGTGTATTGTTGCATAAAGAGGTACTGCTTTCCTCATTCTTTTTCTGTTTGGCCCAGCAGATTGATGTCTCATGCATGTGGTTTGCCTGTGAAGGACAGAAAATTGAACAGCAGATGCTGTTTCAAGTGGCCTGTGAGAGGGGATTGCCACAACAGTCCTTGTTGGTTATGTGTATTTGTGTGCTGTCAAGTCACAGAGAACTCTGAGGAGTTGGAGAGGGACAGGATTTAGCTCTTCTCCAGGGAACAAGGAAGCAATTAACCAATGATTAAGAAGGGAAAAAGAAAGCAGTAAAATGAGGGGTGTGTTTGGGGGTGAGAGGGAGGCCTGTTAGTTGACTTTCTGTGTGAAGAATTTCTCTACCAAAAAGCAGTGCCCTTGATGGATGAAAGTCTTAAACTGCTGCTAAGCCTTAAGAATGAGTAACTTCTGTGTTGGCAGGGTAGAGGAGAAACACATCCTTCAGTATGTAAACATCAGGTGCTTTCTGTCTTGTACTGTTATGACTGAGAATCGAGAGATTTGAGCCCCTAGTACTGAAGGCTTTTTAAAGCTGCAACTTTTTGAAAAAGCAAGGAGGAAAAAGAGTGTGATGGGAATCGCAGCCTTTTGTTTGTCTGCTTCTCTGCTTTACAGTCAGATCCGCGGCAGTAGCTGAAAAGTAAACATTGCTTCCTCTGCCAACAGGCTGTGTTAGCAATTCATGTGTGCACAGTGGTTTCCTAATGCACAAATGTAATGATAAAACATTGTGGGCAGATGTTATGTGATATGCCTTATGTGTATAGTTCTTGTGTGTGTAAGGTGTGACTGGCATACATATCTGCACATACACATACTATGTGTATGCAAATACATACATGGAAACTCAGTCATGTTTTACTTTGATGCACCTAATTCTTATCAATTGTAAAACTGATCAAAATGTTACATGCTTCTCACAGTTAGCTGCTTCTGTGTGCTTTACAAAGGCTGCTTTTAATTCAAGGGGTTAGGATGAGATGGAAGAGTTTGAGGGGAGCGACTGACTTGTTTTGGGGTTCTTTTTGCTTTATCTTCATGAGTTATCTGTGGACTTAGCACATATATCAGGTGCCCAAGGGGGAGCATTCAACCAGCGTGTTTCATCTGGAGATATGCTGGCTGTGTGGATGGCAATGCTGTTGACTGATCAAAGGCTTTTGTACTGCTCACTGCTCCAGTTTGTACTGGAGTGTAGGTGGTTTGTGCAATCAAATGAACCTCATTCACTGACAGTTCGGACAGGCAGTCTTTCAGAATGTCTCATCGACCTCCTCAGCATTGGAAATGAGCATCCTTCCAGCATGCTACCTCTTACATGTCAGCCTGGGGAGCTGGAGTGAACAAAGCAGTGGAAGGAAAACTGTAGGGGAACAATCCTATACTGTCCCCTGGAGGTAGACACAGTGATTAAAAAGGGGAAGGTTTATCTCTTCTATTTGAAGGATTCATAAGTTCTTTGCAAAGAGACTAAGATCTAAGTAAATTTTTGGTTCATAACTTTATTCATTCACTGCCCTTATCTCTGAAGCAGCTTTTTGGACTTATGACAAGAGCATTCTGCTACTTCCTTTCTGATGCGCACAGCTTGAATGTGAGCCACCAGACTAACCTGCTTGTTATTTGCCAATGGAACCTGGCATAGGCAACATGAACAGAAATAAAAATGTTCCTGGGGCTGTTGTTAATGTGAAAACATAGCTTTCAGTCATGTGTTAGCAATGTGGTCCTACTCAGTCCATTTTTCAAAGTGGTAGAAGTTCTGCTGGATAAGATTCTTTTTTCCAAAAGCTTGTAGTGTGCTGCTGACAACCTTGTCCTTGATCTCTTTCCACTGCTTCTCTTTCTTCTGAAGTCCCAGGCATGTCAGTGCGTTTTACCTCATGTTTGCTTGAGTTGCACTTCAGCATCGATGAACCCACCATCAACTACCCCCGCAAAGTGATTACACATGAACGTGAGCCTTCTCTTGCGGCCTGCCAGTGGGTGCTGGATAGGATCCCATGGTGTGTCATGGTCATTGTTTACTTTGTACAAGATTTAAACAAATTCATTCAGAGCATAAGGCCATCAGCTGTGCTAAGCCACTTGGGAGCATTGATGGAAGTGGAATGTGGCCTCTTTGGGGACATGGTGACAGACATCTATGTAAATGACCTTGGGGAACCTGAAGCAACAGCTATCATACTATACGGGGAATTTATACCGTCAGCAGTGCATTATAATTAATTTTGTAACTTGGGTGGATTTGATGCTGTTAAGAGACTGAGAGAGAATGATTGATGAGGTGGATGAGGGAGAGTGCATTTGTACTTGACAGGTGAAAAAGGTCAAGGAATGAGAAAAAGATTAGCGAGGGGAAAAAGAAAAGGTAGATGTGTACAAGAAAAAGAAAAAAAGGAATGGGAATATGAACAAGAAGCAAGGTAAGAGCAGTGCATTAAAATAAAATTCACACAGTGCAAGGTATAATGTGAAAATGAACCTACCCTTGGAACCTAAATTTTTGAAGTGAGCATTGCAAGCAAGTTATTAAAATAAGTAGTCTTCAAATTGTGAAGCTCATCATAGAGTGTGTAAAGGCATCCTGATATAATTCCCACTGTCTCAGTTTACCCCACTGGATGAGTCACAAAGAACCATTAAGGATAATGCTGGTGTGATGGAGCAAACTACACAAAAAAGTATTGCAAATACCATTGTTATCACCATCTTGAAAGGGATATTAACTCACCTGTATCACAAAATCAGCTGGGTTGTTTGAGGCAGGGAGTTGGGAAGTGTTTGACCATCTACAGAGCCGTCTCTGTGGCTTTGTATTTTGCAGGGTTTCACGCAGCCTTCTGTAACTTTTGGTGCTGGTCACAGGTCAGATAACTGCTGCCCTCATCTGTTCTGGAAGTTCTTAAGTTTCCATTTTGAGTTTAGCAAAGGAGAGTAGAGTTTCTGGGCAGCTTTGCCAGTTTGTGCTATCTGAAGATCTGGTTCCCATGGAGCCTGTGAATGCCAAGATTTAGCTGTCCTTTCGCTTGGGTACCCATCAAGTAAGTGAGTACCATCAGTTAAAGAACCAGTCAATGCAATAGAGCTGTAATCAGACAGTCAAAATAGGCATCTCTGAACAGTGGAAGTGTTGAAGACTATTTGCCTGTGTATTATGTCTTAGTGTTAGATTCTGTGGTGTAAAATAAAGATTGATTTCATGTCAAAGCTATTCCATTTGAGGATGATAAAAACATTTCATTTTTTAATAGTGCTTTAATAATTGCATGAATATGTTTGTAGGCAGAAATAAACTTTAAAAAATCAGAACATGCTTTTATATGTCATTAATGTCTCTCAGTCATAAAAATAGCAATTAAATGTGAAACACAGGCCTGGGGACGCTGCTTATAGACAGGATATTCTCCCAAGAGCTCTGTAAGTAAGAGAAACGGTGACCTACTGGTAAAAATTAAAAGTGTAATAAAACTCTCTGTAGCTGAAATTATAAGAAATTGATAAAACAAGACAGTTACCCAGCTGAACATAAGAAAATAAGCAAAACTCTTCTTCCTTCTGGCAAAATATTTGTTATGCCCATATTAATCAAGTTATTGGCTGCAATAAACATATCATATGAGGATTCTGGGTTTCATAATGCTGGAAATGCTATGCATGACTCATTAAACATTCATGAAGACAAAACAAAACATCAACAACAACAAAACAACCCACCAGCCTGCAAAGGTTGGTTGATTAGTTGTTTTGGTTTGTTGGTTTTTGTATTCTACAAAATGAAGCAGCTGTCTGACCTTAAGTCAGTGTGAAAATCCCCAGTGACCAGTAAGTCCAGCAGCCAATGGACCTGGGACAAGCAGAATGAGAAACTGGAACTGAGGATATCTCCTGCTGTGAGTGTCCAAATATCCCTGGAGAACCAAGTTTGGGGCTCTTGGTCTCTATCATTCTGACTTCAAATCAAGGGATGCTGGAGTCCAGAAGCTGTGGTTCCCTGTGTACTTATGGCCTTGAGGTTTCTCCTTTAGAGAGGCAGGCATGTCAGTAGGTGTTAAGGGTTCTCCTTTAGTGGGTGTCTCTCCAAGTGAACCACTCTTCTACATTACCAAAATTTTACTTTTTCTCTTTATTAATTTCATTTTGTGTCACTAAACAAAGTACTGCCCTGTCTAGGTGAGAAATGCTTTTCTGGAGCTTTGTGTGTCATTACTGATGGCTGCCCAGCATCAAATCCAGCTTTCATGCTTTGATGAACGTTCCCAAAAACAAGGGATACAAGGTCGTTTTAAATCCTGCAAAATACTGGATTTATGTTTCCTACCCATTCCTCCTTCTTGTTCAGTTTCTTTCCCTCTGTCTCTTATTTCCTTGGGCTGTAGCCATTTTGAATAGAGGCCATCTTCTCTTTTGGCCTGAGAAGTGGACTGGAAGTATTTGAACATCAAATCCAGTTCCAGTTCTTTTTCAGTGTTTTATCATTGAAATTCAATCTACGTAAGTAAATAAAATGCCCACAAGAAAGTGAAATTAACTGAATTAACTACCACTAGATAAAATAAAATAGGCTATAAATAAAGGAGAGAAATGTAGGCAATATTAAGTGGGAATACTTTACATCTTCCTCAGTCCATCCTGGCAAATATCCTTTTAATCTGTGTTTCATGCAACTTCAAGCATTTTTAAGAGCCTGGAGGCTGAGCTCCATTGAGCAGAGTCACACTGGCATGAATTGCTGGAACCAAGCTGCCCATCCAAGGTGTAGAAGGGGACTTGCTACTTTTCTGTTGGAAAACTTGCACAGGTGCTGGAGGAGGGAGTTTTCCCTGCTTTGTTCTGGCCGACCTTTTTTTTCTTGCCCTTTACATTTGCTCCCTGGGCATTCAGTCGCTTCCTTAATCTGGCTCCAACTCCAGTCTTGATGACTGCATTCAGTTTCTCGTTCTTCCCCTTTCCTGTCAAATTTGGCAATTCCTTTCTTTTTTCAGTAGCCACTTGGCATCACTGAGCTAACTCTACAGTCTGAATTTCTATATGCTGATAGATCTGCTTCTGTCATTTGGGTCAGAATGACCTGTTTATGAACCAAATTGCCCTCTTGAAATTTATTTTTTCTGTTGTTCCTCCTGCTTCCCTCCAAGGCAGCAGGTTTCTTTATGTACCATCTGATACGATCCTGAGTCAGAACAGAAAAATAGCCTGCCTAATTCAGGGTCTTCTTTGTTAACTAGATCCATGGTTATCCTGTGCAGTCACAGTGATCTTTTGTTCATCATTTATAGAATGGGAATGGGAGAAGTAAAATGATTTGGAGAGTTCCAGGAGAAGGTCTCATGTCTCTTGTATTTTGGGCTTTCTTGGATTTTTTTATAGGGTGGGTTTTGATTGATGGTGTAGGTAGATGAGGACATGCAGGCTTCTTCAGTTCTGCCCACTCCTTTCTTCTTCTCAGTGAAGGAGCACACTTGCTGAACATTAACTTCAGGAAAGGGACTTGAGGAGCTTGACTTCTGCTTTGCGTTCTGGTGATCTTTCTTTCCCTGCTGAATATTCATGCTTGCTACCTGCCAATCTGACCTGGGGGTTAGAACCCAGCATTTTACCTCCTGTCAAAGACAAACACTAACTTTCAAAATTAAGGGTAATCCATTTTCCATGTGCTATTTTCCAGGCAGGTGTGTGTGGATCCACATCTGGTGTCCCCTTATCCCTGGAAACCCTGAACAGTTTCCTTGTTACTATGCTACCGGAGCAAATGTGATGACTTCTAAAGTTCTTTTGGCTTCCTCTAATGTCCTGAGTCACAGTAATGTGGGATGCACTATTTTCCCTCTGGGTCTTCCATCCTTTCAAACTAACTTTCTAGGCCTCTGTCCTGAAAAGCATGTCACATTATCAGGATGCAAACTTATGTGACTGGAAGTTGCATATTCTTATTGTCCCACTGAAAGCAGATTTATCTTTATATCCCTAATACTGCCAGTATCCAGGGCAGTGTCTAGAAGCTGAAGTGTCAGAATCCTGTCCTCAGGGTGGTTTCAGTCAGTAGGTGCATTCTTTTGATGAAATGGTTGTCTTGAACTGTATTGATTGAGATCTTAATTCAGTTTAGTGCACAGCTTCTGTGCAGAGCTTCTGCTGCGTGTCTGATCTGCCAGCAGACTCCAGAAAGAGCACTACGGATTAGAAAACCAAGTTAGCTGCACTGTATTTAAAAAAATAAATAAAAAAAAGTAAGATCATTCATTAAGCAGGTCGATAAAACAATATATTTTTTTTTTCTAAGAATGCAGCTCAGCCCAGACAGCTCATGTGTATTCTGGCCTCTCTGGTGATTCTTCCAAACCTGGCATTTCTGATTCCCTATCTGCCCCTCCTTTCCCTTCCACATGCTTGACCTCTAACAGCATTCCTTTGCTTGTCTGAAGGCCTTACATGTAGTTTCACTCTCCCTCTCCCCCCAAGAATGTGATCCTGGCCTGAGTTTTCTAATTGTGTATAGCAAGGATAAAACTCCTTGCCTCGCTTGGCTGCCCCCTTGTTTGGAAACTCACACTAAACATTTCCACATGGTTTGCACTCTTTTTGCACAGTTAATTTTTTTTTTTCCCTTTAAACTTCTTCTTGTTTAAAATAACCGTCCAGCTTCTTTTACCTTGGGCTGCTGGCACTGACCTCGCCTTGTTACTGTTTGCATTTCTTTTGTACCTTTTTGCAGCTTAAATCTCTATGGGCTTTTAAATCTGTCAGCAGCCGCTACCAGGCTCAGTGTGCAATTTTGCTCACTGTTTTCACAAGTTTCCCAGCCCTGAACGCTTTCCAAATGAGCCATTGTTGGGCTGAGTTAAAGAGGTATTGTCTCTGCTTGGACAAGGTTAGTGTGGGTGCCAGAATCTGTGTGTGCAGCATTTTAGTGCCACAATGTCATCTTGATATTGGACCCCTGGACACTTCCTTCTCCAAATATTTCAAATATACAGGGAAAAAACCCAAATCCCTGCCAAAACTGATTCATTGAAACATTAATGGAAGATTTTCTTTATATTACTGAAACTCTAATTTAGACATCTTCATCTGCCCCTGCTCATGCAGTCTGCTTGCTCTGAAGACCATTCTTTTTTGTTTAAGTCCCTTTATTAGCACCTAAAATTGGCAGCGTTGATTGGAACCATGTTCTGGTCGGTACTGAAATTACACAGAGGAAGTAGCAATCTCTGGTTTGATAGTTTTAGAGACATGTATAGGAAAAGAGTCTATTGTTATTCACCTTTTACAGAGGAGTAACTGAAGCTGTGGAATTTGGCAGTCAGTTCCAGATCATAGCATTATTCTTCATTTTGCTAATGTAAGCTTGGCTCAGCTGTAAGAGGGTATGTTCTACTGAGCTCACTTAACAGAGACTGAATATGCTGCTCTGATCAACCCGATGTGACACTGTGGAGTTATGTCCTTTACATCTGACATGCTGGGTGTCTTTGATGGGGACCGTGTGGTTTAGAGTACAAACATCTGGAAAAACATTTCAACCTGTAGGTTGCTGGTGAGAGACAGCTGTCTCATGGCCTTTGCCTGAAAGATAGAGAAATTCAACTATTTCTTTTCTATGGAAGAGCAATTTGGTACTGCCGGCCGGGAAAAAAAGATGTATCAAACTTTTAGCTTTTCTCATAAGGAATAAGGAAGTGTCACAAAGAATGTCTCTGTCACATTATCCAGTGCTTTGAGTTTTTCACTTCATCCCATTCATGTGATCCTTCTCATCCTTAACTGATCATTGGTAATGGAAGTTTGACATGGGAGTTGTTCAGGCTGCCTCTCTTCATAGGTTATGCTCTGACAGGAAGAACTCAAGGTAGCAAGGAAATCATCATGAAACCAATAATCTTTGGAGTCTTTGGGAGCCACTAAGTCCTCTTGATTGAAGGCTAAACATGCCTGCTCCAGAGACCTCTCAACTTACTAGAAGTTACCAATGCAGCTGTTGACTGTTTGTTTTCTGTTTTTCTTTTTCACAATCTCCAGGATGAATTGGATCTCACAGACAAGAACAGAGAGGCTATGTTTGCACTCCCTCCAGAGAAGAAATGGCAGATTTACTGCAGCAAAAAGAAGGTACTACTGTTGTCCTCACTGGAGTAGCTCACCAGTAAATTCTGTGTGCATGTTCATAATTGCATCTTGATTCGAGATTTGTGTTTATCTACTGTTTACTCAAGAACATGAATAAGTGATGGAAGGATTTTTATCAGCATGGATATGGCACAATTTTCTGATAAATAATGTATGCACATGTGATTTCCAAAGAGAACATTAACATCTTAAAATAGTACACTGTCCCATTTTGAATCTTTTACATGTTTGGGTTTTTTTTTGTTTTATTGTTTGTTTGGGGCTTGTGGGAGTTTTGGGGGATTTGTTTGTTTATTCTTTGACCTGAAAGGACAACTATCATGGAAATGCATTAAGGAATTTTTAAAAACTTTCATAGGTTGCTTAAAATAGAAAAAGTATTGCTGAAGTCTTTCAGGATGTCTTCAAATACCTATACAGTACACGATAGTGATGTCTTAAAACTTGGTAGTCCAGGTTCTTCCAGAGTTTGTAGGAAATGTTCCACACTGTGCTGGAAAGAGAGGAGCACCTGTTCGTATCACTTTCCATGTAACACTTCTCCATTCAAGGTCTTCAAATTTCTGACAAACCAGTAAAGGGGCAATAAATCAGAGGCTGATGGATCACACTAGTATTTTGTCGCTGGCAGAATGATGGCCAAGTGAATGGATAAGTTGTATCATTGCTGTGAAACTTCTAAACAAGGAATTTCTGCAGTAATGGTGCATTGGAAGAGTTTTGCTGCTCTAGGAAACACACAGTTGGAAATGAAGATAACCCCAGTAGCATGTATTTATTTGCCATAAATGTTAGAAGGAAAAAGGTGTGGTGAGTTTGTTGGTTAGTTTTATTTCTCAAGTGTGCAAGTCATGCTATGAGACCATCAGTCTTTAAACATAAGTCTGCATAACAGAAGGTGGAAGAGGAGGTTTAGATCTCAATACTGAACCTGACAGACTAAAATCTTGCTCCTGGTCCTTCTGGAGGCTGTGTTTGCTGCCTTTTTTCCTCCAAGTGGGGGCAGTGAGCTTTCTTACTGTGTAACTAAAGAAAACCAGTCCAATCAGGGTGTTTTGCCTTCAGGGCTTTTTGTTTGTTTGTTTGGGTTTTTTTTAACTTCACACAGGGGAGTTAATAGAAATCAATTAATTACAGTGGCTCTGAGCTAGCAGTGGCTCAGAGCTAGCAATAGTGCACAAGAGCAGTCTAGGCTCCATTGTCTTCAATGCTGCCTCCATTCCTTTGTCCTGCTGGTACACCGAGCTTGCAAGTGGAGGGAAGGTGCAGGCTGCTGTGATTAATGCCTGCTTTACATTTTTGCTGGCCAGCTCAGCTGGGCTTTTCAGCTCTGGTGGGAGAGGATCTATTTGTAGCTGTCCTAGAGACATCTCGCCTCCCATAGTAGACAGCCTTGGCAGGAAGATTCGTACTTTGATGTATTTAATATGTTGGTTGGATTCACTCATTACATTGGAGGTTTTGTTTTTGTTGGGGTTTTTTGTTTTCTGTTTTCCCCTGTGTTCTACAGCAGTGGATTTGCTATAAGAATCTTAAAGATTTCCAAAGCTGCAATACTGGAAAGTCTTTATAATGCATTTATAGTGCAACCTCAGTTAGTTGAACTCCAGCTATCCGAAATGATGTGCTAACTGGAATGGGATACCATTGCCAGATGTCTATTCATTACACTGTAGATACTTTCAATTACTTGAAACCTTAACTGTCCAAAGTTATTCATTGTTTCCCTCACAGGCAGTCAGATGATTGGTGATGACATCTCTCTCTAGCCTACTACCTAATCCACCTATCATCATTGTTTTGCAGTGACAGAGAGGCTTGTTCCAGGATTCCCTTTAAAGCAAAGCCCCCTTTTCCCTGAAGAATTTGCAATCTAACTTTAGCCACAAAGGGTCCAATTTCTCACTTGGCAGAACACTTCCAGCTACCCTGGACAATCCCCCAGAGGGCTCTGTCTTGCTGATGTTGGGTTCTTTGAGTTTCCTGGGAAGCAAGGCCCTGTGCTTTGAGATACGGCAAGTGGAAACACTGTGAACTAGGTCAAGAAGTGCAGAGTGAGGCAACTGTTCACAGTTGTTAATCTCAGGTGCATTTTCTCGTCTAAAAGTAATGGAAAGTCAGAGCTTCCTGGTTTGCTCTAAAGGTGGTGAGATTAGAGGGCTGCCTTAAATAAACAAATGTCACTTGCAAAAATGAAGATCAGTCATTGTTGTAGACACACATTTATCTTGGCAGTCAGATGTTAGAGGTAATCTTCTGTGGTACTTGATTCCAATGTGGTGGCAGAAAGTCACTATTGTATTAAAAAACTCATTCCAATGGTTCCTGATTTCAAGCCTTTCTGAAGAAATGGGGAAGACGGGGATGTCTGTGCGCTGAAAGTTGTATGCCAGGGGCACAGCTTGCCAGTCAACAGTCCACAGTAATTAAAAGAGGTTGAATTCTGAACTGAAATTTCATGATTGTGAGTGATACCTACAGAGTAGCATTCATACAGTATTACGTGCTTGCTTTGGTCACTTTTGGCTATTCTGGGTCCACATCTGAAATCATTAGTATTAAAAACAAATCACCAATTATTTCACCTAAAAGAGTAGCTCTTGCTAGCGGCTGTAGTGAATGCTTTGCTTTCATTTGTGGAATAGCTATTTGCAAGAAATAAAGGCTACTCTGTTGGAAAATGTTAATGTCTTCTCAATCTCAGCTGTTCTCCACCTTGCCATTAATCAGTACAGGATGGACAATGAGAAATGCAGTTACCTTGATTTGCATCAGAAGAATCATTGATTAGTCACCACTGATGGCACCCTGACGCTCTACCCAAACTACACCAGCACATGTTTTAGATTGCCTCTTCGTCTGTAGTAGGAGCTTTCACTGATATTATTAAGTAAAGCCATAAGTAGAAAATACAAATCATAACATTCTCCCTCAGTTCAGGTGCTTTATTCTGGTTTTGTTTATAATAATCTTCATGTCTCGCCATAAACTCAAATTTAGACTTACATAAAACACCTCTGTGACTCCTTTCTCTAGATTTCCTACCAGATACAAGTTTTGCAGGAATTAGATCAAACACTAGACCAAGATTTCAGACTTATTTATTTGCAAATTTCCAATGTCAAAGTTTAGAAAACCAGTGTTCTTCAGTGCTGTTTTACCAGGAGCTGATATTAACATATGTAATCTCATTAAATACCAATCAAATATTATATGGAAAGAAAAAGTTGATAGCTCAATTGCCTCATCTGTAAACGAGCTCATATTGGGATCCCAAAAAGGGTAGAAAATGCAGGTATTGCACTGCTTCAGCACACGTTGCTTTGGCTGCAGCCTGTGTTTCTAAGAATGAGGCCTCATTGTGCGTGCTATCGCTTATTGCCTTCTGAGCAACCCTACGAGCTGTTAGACTTATTGCTATTGGAAAGCAAGTCAACTTGTTTTCTTTTTATGGCTTTTCCTACCTCCAGAGACTAATTTGTAAGCCTTTGGCTGAACAGATTTTAGTAGCAAGCACACACATTTTTGCAGAGTAAAACAAGTTAGGGTTTTTTTCACCCCTGTCTTTCTTTGTGGAAAAATGTTGGTAGCAAATTATTTTCCAAAGTAGAGTCAGACTGCACTGGCTGTATCATACAGCTTCTTTCCAATCAAACAAAAAATCCAACAAAAATCTCAATCCTAATAATATCTTGAGCTCTCCTAAATATCTCAGTGTTACCTTGTACTCTTATGATTTTAGTTGTATCCTAGAATAGTTGCTTTGAGTTGATTGTGCTTTATCTACTCAAGTGAGATTATTTAAACTCAAGTAGTGAGGTAATTAGCAGTACACTGAAACTTTCTGGAACTATGCATTCATGGCATGTGAAAAGAAGTACATATTTATAATCTGTAAATTTATTCTACTTTTTCTATTATGGGAAAGAGATTCTCCACAATAGCAAAATAGGATATAAAGATTCTGAGGAAAATTTACCTGAACCTTAGTCTGTAACAGCCAATATGCAGAAAATAAGAGAATATCCTTCATGACACCATCCTCTGCAATTACTTTTTAAAATATCTATCAATTATGTTTTTCATCTACCTCATGATTAAAAAACCAAGTAAACTGAATATGAAAGTAGGAGTCAGGAAACTTCTTGGTTTCAAAAGTCTTTGATTTAAATTGTTTTATAATTTCAAAGAGCTGTCATTGTTATATTTATGTATAAAGGTATTTCTCTCTACCTGAATGAAAGAATAGGTAGTTAGGAAACTTTTTGGAAATGTTTAGGCCATGACATCCTCTCAGTACCTTTTCCCTGCACTATTTACACATGCCTTGGCCCCTTTTCCTTTTATTTTTTTTTAAAGATACATTCTGAAATATCTGAATATATTTTCAGTTCAAGCACTGTTCATTTTTTTTCTTTACTGCACTTATCTGTCTTCTTAGATGTTCTTGTGGTGAAGTTTCTGGGTTTGGGTGAGCTTGCTGCAGGGAACAGACAGGACAGAATAGAAGGCATTTTGTGGATTACATCATTAAGGAGTCCAAGTCCTCTGGACTGAGGTCACAGATCAGTGCTGAGGCTGCCGTCCAGGTGCAGAGTGCCCCAGATGCCCTCCTAGAGAAGATTTACACCTCATTCACAAAGAAGCAGCCTCACTTTGCATTCAGTTCTCTTTTCCTAACGTCAGGGCTGCATTCTCATAGGCTTTGAAATGCTCTTGAAAATCCTAGCCTTAGTTGGACATTAACTTTTAGTAGTTTTACTACCATCTTTTTATGCCATTTGCAGCTCATTTTCACAAACTCCCACTTTGGTCCCATTCTGGCTGTCTATCATTAATGAAGATGATGTCTACATGTCTGGTTTGGGTTTTTTCTTTCTTTGAGAGTTTCTCTTTGAGCTCTTGAGGTTTGGATTGTCAGCAAAATGTCACCATAAAAAGTATAGCTTGCTATTGTGCAGCTGGATATAGAGTAAGATATTTTGAAATCTGCTGGAGGGATCTAAGCTGCTTTTGGTGCTTTTTATATAATTACTGTAGCCTACCAGGGATGAACAGCAAGATAGATGCAAATATAGAACCTAGAGTCCTCCTTGCCTATAGGGAAAGCTTTCAGAAGTGAGTGAAAGTTTCTGCACCTACTGTTTGTTCTAGGGCTGCTGTGCATCTGTGGTTTTGCACTGTGAAGCGTAGTTTCAGATTGGTTAAGATTGAGAGACAGTTACTTCTGTGAAATATTTCTATGCTAACGTGAACTGGCATGGCTTTTATTCCAAACCCTGATGTCTTTTCTTTGCATTTAAGACTTCATATGGAGGTTCTAAGAGCAAGAGACAGCATTACACTTGATGTGTTTAGATAGGGGTTCATTTCTTCGGGTTCCTGCTTTAAAGTAGGAGATACACATGGAGATCACAGAATCACAAAATGGGAAAGGGACCACGAGTGGGATCATCTGTGGCAAGCAGGGTCATTCTAGAGCACATGGCACAGGGTTGCATCTAGACCATTCCTGAATATCTCTGTTGAGGGGAATTCCATAACCTCTCTGGACAATCTGTTCCAGTGCTTGGTCACCCACACAGTAAAGAAGTTCTTACTCATGTTCAGGTGAAATGCTGTGTTCCAGTTTCTGCCCATTGCCTCCTGTCCTGTTGCTTAGCACCACAAAGAGCCTGGCTCCATCCTCTTGGCACCCCTCCCTTCAGATCCTGATAGACATTCATAAGGTCCCCTCTCAGTTGTCCCTTCTCCAGGCTGAACAGGCCCAGCTCCCTCAGCCTTTCCTCATAAGAGAGATGCTCCAGTCCCTTAATTGTCTCTGTTGTCCTCCACTGGACCCGCTCCAGGAGCCCCATGTCTCCCTTGTCCTGAGGAGCCCAGAACTGGACACAGCACTCCAGATGTGGCCTCACCAGGGCTGAGTGGAGGGGCAGGATCACGTCCCTCAACCTGCTGGCAATGCTCTTCCCAGTGCACCCCAGGACACCGCTGGCCTCCTTGGCCACAGGCCACACTGCTGGCTCATGGACAGCTCGTTGTCCACCGAGACCCCAAGGTCACTCTCCGCAGAGCTGCTTTGCAGCAGCTGAGCCCCAGCCTGTGCTGGTCCATGGGGTTATTCTTCCCCAGGTGCAGGACTCTGCATTTGCCCTTGTTGAATTTCAGACAGTTCCCTTCTGCCCATCTCTCCAGCCTGTTGAGGTCCCTCTGAAGGGCTGCACAGCCCTCTGGGGCACTGGCCACTCCTCCCAGATTTGTGTCATCAGTGAACTTGCTGAGGAGGCATCTGCCCCTTCATCCAGGTCATTGATGAATGAGTTAAACAGTACTGGGCCCAGTATTGAATCTTGGGGGATATCACTAGTGCAAGGCATCTAACTAGACCCTGGGCCACTAGATCCCGCTGGGATCTGCCATTCAGCCAGTTCTGAGGTATTCAGGGGGTGACAGATATTCCTTAAAGAAGAGAGAAAATGGATCTTCATCTGGTCTCATTTAGTGATACAATATGCCAGATGAAGATCACACCATTGTGTTGTCTGAGTGCGGGTTTTTGGTTTTGTATTGTCTGTTCTGAGCTACAAAAGCCCTTTGGGGTTCATCCTTTTTGTATGAAGACTGCCAAGCACGTGGTTGTCCCATAATAAATGAAGTGGGTGGTTTGAAGTTATATTGTTTTCAATTCTATCTTCTTGCATTATTTTTTCCTCTTTGAAATACTCTTAGAGTCTGTTATTGATTTGGAATATTAAACTGTTTTGGTTATGGATTTTTAGCTTTAAGGAGCATATAATGTGTCCCTCATAAGTTCCTTTCTTTAGAGTTGTTGTTCCATATGCTGTATCTGGGAGCAGGAGATGTGAACACACAAGATGGTTTGCTGCAGTATTTGAGAAGCCATTTGTAAGGAGTCACAGTTTGATGAGTCTTGGATGTGACTTCATGAGAGATTTTCTTGCAGCTCTGCATGAAGTGTTGAAGGGGAGTGTGGGTGGATGTGGGGATGGGTACTTTTACTCTCTATTCCCTGGGACTTCTGTAAAACACACAGTAACCCTCACAGCATGTGTGATAGCCTAACAGCAAAAACAGTTGGTGTGTGGTAGGGGGCTGAAGAAGCTGTGTGGGATTTTGAATGCTTAGTATAAGCAATCCCACAACTAGCAGTATCAATGCCTAATTGATGAGGGTGTCTCATGGCCACAGAGCAAAGGCCAGCAAAGCCACACTGGATATGAAGAATTAAGCTTTATCTGAAGTCTTTGGTACATCAGCAAATTGTTTCTCTTCCTACCAATGCTTTGGAAGTTTGTGGCTGAAGTTCAGCTTCAGACAACATTTTAATTTAACAACATTTTAATTAGTTTAATATTCAAACCTTGACAATGACCTGAACAGCCTGATCTAACTTTGAAATTAGCTCTGAGCAGGTCCCTTCTTCTCAAGGCCCCTTCCATCCTAAATTGATTTGTGATTCTCTAAACTGTTCATAAATCAAACTAGGAAAGCAGCTGTATGGCCCTATAAAGAAAAGGAGCAACAGTAAAGCTTCGTGCAACCTCCTGTGGACTGTTCTGTATTATTGCTATGAGGCCAGCTCCTTGAAACAGGCTGTAGCAGATGCTATTTTGTTCCCTCCCAGTGCCTGGGATCCATGGTTGCTTCTTGTCTGGGAAGACTGCATGACTTCCTTAGCTCAGGAGGCTGCTGGTGAAACAGTCTGAAATGTGGAATCTCTCAAATTAATTCCCTGAAAATAGACTTGCTTTCAGTCAGCCTAGGGCTCACTGGAAATCTCATAACGCTGGGAAGTCACAGTGGGAGGATGTTGCCCTTTGCAAACCACGGCATTCCTTCAGCTGGATGTTTGGAAAATGCCAGCAATTGTGGAGTTAACTTCCTTTTTTCCCACCAGCATCTGTTCCTTTTTCTGTTAGCAGAATGACTTCATGTTCAGATGTTTGGAATGGTTTGTTAGCTTGATGCTGACATTGGGTCATTTCAGTATCTTTAGCCTAGGTATGGAAGACAAGCACATGACTTCAAAAATTACTTTGCTATAAATGCAAGTAGGCTTAATAAAGTCAACTTCAGAAACTCTGGACATAACAGAAAACAAAAAAATGCTGCAAGAGTGTCACTAATGCAGCAAACGTGCACATTTCCTGATTAGTGGTGTGCTTGGGTCTTTTCAGGGTGAAAGAGCTGTTTGATTGATGGTACCTGTTAATGTGTGTCATAGGCTGAAGCAGTAGCTCCCAAATTTGGGCAGCACCATTAATACAATGTAAAGTAAAGCCTAAAATGATATACATCTCCTTCTATATCATTTAATGCAGAGAATGTGTTCTCACTGGAAAAATAAAACTTGAGATTCATGTAAGACACCATCTCATCTTTTATAGTTCCATATAATTAATTTAGAAATTTCATCTCTCATGATTATAATATAAATTTGTTGATGTTGCCCTATTATTTTTTAAGCAGGTCAGCATACTTCAGAAGAATCATTGCCTGTTTTTTGTATTTTATCATGGAGCTCTTGTAATTGTTTCTTCATGTTTTTTCCATGTTGTTTTGGCTTCTATAGCAAAGACCTCAAAGTGATTACTTGGAGAAACAATATAGTAGGCTTAATGATGCTAGAGACTCCTCTTAACTTTTATTTTCTTGAAGTCACTCCTGTAATAGTTTAAAGTATAAGTTTAGTGTCAAGAAGGCAAAAATACATGCACAATTCAAATGATACACCATTAGTACAGCTTGGAATTGTGACACCTAAAAGACCATGTTGTAGCAGACATAAGAGGAGATAATAAGTTTTTCCAAGTTGTCCGCTTTATTTGGTTTATGTTTTCCATATTGCAATGCCAACAGTTGCAGACTCATTTATTTATCCTAGCATGAGAGGTTACCTTGGGTCAGGGTCTTGAAATTATATATTTATTTATGTATAATTGAAAAGTATTTTCTTCCCTGCCCCCCCCATGGGAACATCATGGAATATTTTTAGTTTCTTCCTCCTCTCCTCTCCCTCTCCAACAAAAATAGTTTAGTTGTTGCTTAAAAAATGCCTTCCTACCTCATTAGTTCAGACTGCTGAAAACATAAATGTGATAAACTTGCCATGGTATTTGCTATAGATATTCTGAATATCTATAGCAGAATTGGTGTGTCCATCTTGCAGGTCTGCATTTTTTCAGGTGAGCTACTAGTGCTTCAGTTGAAGTTAGAACTCAACACTAATCAAAAATCAGGCCCCAAGTAGTCCTGAGTTAGAAAATTGTCATCATCATGCCTAATGCTGTGTTTTGCATTTGGCTTGCCTTCTGTGGGAGTTTGAGAGGACTCAGTGGAAGCAGATTTGACCCTAGCATGAAAAAAAAAAGGAAAAAAAAGAAAACATTTATCCAGCTGTCATCCTACTAACATGGTGTAATTTGATGTACTTAAGAACAAAAATAATGGTGAGCAGTCCAATTCTGCTGCATGGGAAGTACATGTAAATGCTGATGCCACTGGATTATGTTCTGTCCTTGTCTGTTCTCTTGAAAAATTTCTGGTTATTCACAATCTGCATATGAGCCAGTCCTGCTCATGGCATGTAATAATAATAATAATAATAACAATAACAACAACAACAACAACAATAATAATAATAATAACAACAACAACAGCAGCAGCATATGCTCTGTCCTTTGCAGTTCTCACCATTCAGATTAGTCTTTGGTGGATAAGCAAGAGCAAAGAATGTGTAAATAACTAACATGTTTCTCTGGTGTGTGAGAAGCAAACTTGGCAGAGATCGGGGCTTGCTCTGAATTTCACTGAATTTTCACCAGCTTTAAAAAAAGCTAGTGAGTACTGAGCAGGAAGAGTTGCCAAATTCCTATCTTTTCAGTGAGAAGTTTAGAAATGGGCACAGTAAAGAGTTGTTGTCAGAATATAGTGACAGCCATGAAGAGAAAGAAAGAAATTTCCTTCTATTTTCTGGAGAGTTGTTTAGTTTCATTGCAGTCTGATGTGACAATTCATCTACGCACCTTAACTGAGGTGAAAATCACATTGTCTTCCATGATAATTCAGTCATCTGTGCAAAGGCACTTGGCATCCCAAACACCTTGCAGATGTACTAAGTGAGAGAAATGAAGGCTGGGAGAAACAGTTTTACCTGAGTTTATGGAAAGGGCAGAGATAGATAAAGCAACCAAATGATACACTCAGATACTGGGCTAGCAGCTTAAAAGCCATAGGCCTCTCAGACTGTATTTCCTTTGTTCACCTGCCCAACAACTCCTAACTTTCTTTTGTTTCCAACAGTGAAGGGTTAAATGATGGAGAAAAGGAAAATATGTTGTCTGCTCTGGCCATCTTACTGTCATCATGCTTAGTAAAGGGCCCAGAGCGGAAGTGAACTAAAGCAAGCGGTAGTGTCACTGGAAAAACAGAGTGGGCATGTTATGAACAGTGAAGAGAAACCTTTTAGTATTTGCCATTAAAAAAAATCTCTGTGTGCTTCCAGAAGGACATGTCCTAAATATCTCTGCTGGCTCTAGGTAGGTGTGTCCTAGGTAGTTCTGTGTGCGTTTGAGTACAGTAAGTGACATTTCATTTCCATCATCCAAGCAACAGGGAGAGTGTTTGCTGTGAATGGTAGGTGACTTCATTTTATTTACAAAAGATTTTAAGTGATTGCTTATTGGAGATAAACAGTAGGACAAAAAGATAAACTTGGAGGTTCAGTTGCACAGTCTGGGCCCTTCTGTGGCTTTTCACATTGACTAAAGAATGACAGGAGGAGGAGGAAAGGAAGTGAGGAAGGAGACAGTCCAAGTGACAACTTTCTAGTATGGTAGAATACAGCTGAAAACAGTGCTGTTGGAAAGGAGACAAGGTAAGATGGTTGGGTAAGGAAAAAGTCCCTTTCCATATCCACAGAATGTTGACCGTAAGCTGAACGGGGTTAATGGAAATGTACACACAGTACCTGTATAAACACAGAGTAAACAGTAGTAGGCACAATGCAGACTTTGGTTGTTAACGAAACAATAGAATATGTCCTGCTACTGCTGCTTAGGGTTTGCTGGGATAGTGACAGATTGCTGGCTTCACCTGCCACAGATTACACACATTACTGCAGAGCCTTGACCCTGACCTCAAGCTTGCTGCAGGTTTGTGGGAACGGGGCTGTGCTTCAGGAGTACAGCCGAAGTCTGCAGCCACGCACCCACTGAGCAGGCCATGTCCATGAGAAATGTTTTGTCTTCTTCTGAAGACCCTCTGGGTAGAATGATCATGAATCCATCTTCTGACGGGTAGGATCCTCCCCAGTGGACATTTCCCTTCACCCCCAAAAGAGGTGGATGGGCTGAGGAAAGGTAGGCTCCTGAGTACTTGTTTGATGAAAGTGCAAGGAATTAATGGATCGCCTTATTTGGCAGCTCCTTATTTAGATTATACACTTATCAACAGCAAAATATCAGTTGGTTGATTTGGGACTTGTGGAAAGTAGAGCACATAAAAGGTATTAAACATGACTGTGGACTTCAGGTAATAGTACAGAAGGATCTTTATGCAGCAACAGAGTAAGGAGAATTTACTCAACAAGACACCAACTTCCATGGCAGAGGCTAAAGATTCAACAGAGGAACAATGTTTTTTTATATGTACGCTTCAATTTGGCAAGAAGGCTTTCTCCTGAGGGCAGAAATTGATGGATAATTCAGTGTGGCCTCAGCTGTACAATTAAGTAGTTCTGTAAATATAGGGGCACGTTATCTTCCTGGTCACATCGCACACTATAACCCTAAATTAATGCATGATGATGGTGGGATCCTCGTCCTATAGCAGGGCTGAATATGTTTGGAGATCATACAAGCAGGCTTGTATGATCTGTAAGTGATAAGACGAGGCTGCTGCAGTCAGTGCTGGCAGCAAGTTCACATCTGTCTGTATTGAGGTGAATGATAAAAAGCCAAAAGAAGGGGAAAGAGAAGAGAAGACAGGTTCTTAAAACTGGAAGTATACTATGCAATCCTACTAAAATATGAAGTTCCTTAAAATGGGACTCTGTCAGCAATCTATTGTAATCTTATGCCAGATATGTTTATTGTAAATGTAAGCTTGGTTTAAACACTACAGTTATACATTAAAATCAATGGTTGAGGCTTCTAAGGTTTCAGACAACACTAATTCTTATCTTTGGCTCAAAACAATGCACCAACCACCTTTCTGCCTGCCAGTTATGCCATTCTAGTCTATTTTCTCCGAGCAGCTCTCTCTGTCTCTATATGCAGTAGATCTCCTGTGTTTTCTGGAGGACAAGAAATAAAAGCATGGCCTTCATCGCCCTTAGACTGATATAAATTAGGAATAATTAATTTGAAGTAGCTTTCAGTTTTAGAGGAGGTTGGAAATGACACATCCAGTGTATATAAGGTACAGCTTCTGGAGATTCTGTATCTTTGAGTGCTTAGAAAGCAAAAAAAAGTGAGAGATGGCGTAATTAGCTAAAAAAAAATCATATGTTTAACTTGACTGGAAAGTTTTCAGCCCTGGTAGAGCCAACCATCTTTCAAAAATGACCGATAATCCATTTTAATTTCTAAAGGGTGGTGAATTCCAGCAGCACTGAAGATTCTCTCAATGTAAGGAAATGCTTTCTAAGCAGGAATCCTCATTGTTCATAAATTTATCCATTTTTTACTTTTATACTTTATTATATTTTTGACAGTGAGTTCCACAGTTTGACAGTGTTAGTTATTTTGTAATATAAATAATAATCTGAAGCCTTTGATTCTTCCTTTGAAAGACTGGTTAGTAAGCAGCATCAGAGGTCATAATTAGGTTTGTCAAGTTACTGGTAACAGGGCAGAGCTCAGGCTAAATGAAGCAAAAAAAGAAAAAAAGAGAAAACCCACCCTGTGATCTGTTAAGGAAAATACCCCTGTGTCACAGTGCAGTGAGCTGTAAGCGTGTATGGATATACCTGACCTTTGTGAACCAGTTAGAACTCCTCAGTTGCATGCTCCAGCTGGTGATTAATGAATATTCTCTTTTAATAAGTTATACAGTAGACTGCTTTTGTGGCAGAAAGATTATTATCTGCACATCAATAGCTTAATTCCAGGGACAGAAGTAATGTTTGTTTTTCTCAATCTGGGTAAATTGTGCTTAAAAGGCTTGGATATAGCTTCCTTCCCGAAACTCTGAGACTATTTGTGTAAATGCTAGTCATGAAGTCTGAGAAATGGAGCGGTGACCACATCTGTCTAGTGAATGGCTCAGTCCTATGGTCTGTGCTGTTTCAAAATTAGCATCTCTTGGGACATGGTTGGCTTTTTGGAGGCATAAACTGTCTGAAAAGCTTAGATGTATTTTAGTTCCACTTCTGAATTAGCATTTTGTCCCGCAGCAGATCAAACACATTTTGTGTCTTTTAATGAAAGCACTTTTTATTTGTGAAACTTTGGCTGCTCTGAACTGAGACATAGCCAATAGAATGGGCAGTGTGTTAATAAACAAGTAAATGTTTCTTTGAAAGCTGAACTTCTCAAAGTGAAGAAAAGTCAGTAGGTCAGACATGAAAAAAGGGAGGACGGTGATTTGAATGAGAGTGCAGTACAACTTATGTGGATTGATTCTTGGCTGTACTACAGATTTCCTGTGTAACTGGGTACTGTGTAATTGTCTGCATCCCATTTTTCCTGTTTCTGCTGATCTCACTGACAGAGACACTGAAAACCCCAGTAAGTTGATTTCTTGAAGGACCTTTGTCAGTGTGCAGCGCGAGGTGTTACAAGATTGGGTTGTATTCAGCATTAATAGCAGATGTTGCGACGAGTTGAGTCTTTACATCTCTGAAGGGAAAAGATTTGCACTTGTGGGAAATGAAGAACCAGTAATAACCATCTTCCACCCTTCAAGCAAACAAAAACCCCACCTTGTTTTTAGTGGTCAGAATATTCATGTGTAGAGCAAGGGTCATGCACTTCACGTTGAAACAGAATATGGAGGCAAGTCTGAATCCTGCACGTTTCAGATGAACATTTTACAAGCTAAGCTGTTATTGTGAAGAATGTGGGAGGGCTTCAACAAGAAACAGAAAATCTTTATCCAGCAAAGCTTTCATCTTAATTGATGCAAATCATGTTAAAATTTCAGTCAACTGTCATTAAAAAAAAAAAAAAATCCAAACACCCCCCCAAAAAATGGCCAGCTATTTTTAATCAGGATTCCAATTCCCATTGCTTTTCAATGGGAAATTTGAAAAAAACCAGCTACAGGGGCTATGATAAATAATATATTTCACTTTTTCTTAAATTAAATAAGTTTCTTGTAATGACTTGAACTCCATGATTTATGCTTTTTGAGCTGTATGTGATGATGGTGACCTTTCAGAACAGGTAAAATAACCCATGTTTCAGCTGTGTGATGTACTCAAATGATGTGTGAAGACTGTTGAGAGGAGGAACCATACTAATCTAAATGTGGTTTTTGCAAGAAAATGCACTTCTTTGTGACCCAAGTGTAAACTTGAGCATGCAGTGTCTGGACATGATGCAGTGAACAAGCTTGGACAGGAATTTATATTACAGTAGCCCCATTTTATATTCTTTGTCTGTGTTTGCACATTAAGACAAGCTCAGTGAACAGTGTCATGGCTTCCTGTCCAAGAAAGATTTTAAATCAGGTGTGTGGCTTGTTCCCATCCTGTTCTCAACTGTGCAAAACAGTAAGGTCAGCTGTCTGCCCTACTGAAGAGACAGGTTTGAGGAGAAAGTCATGTGATATCAATGAATAGATGTCACACCAAGAGTACCCATGCTTGTGCTGTGACATCTGTAACAGATGATGCATTTCTTGATGCATCTGTTCAAGAAGGAAGTTTTATTTTATAGTTTGCCTGTTAGAAGGACTTCATGAGTCATCAGCAATTTATTGCAGGGGTGTGTGTGTGTGTGTGAGTGCAGGTAGTGGCAAAGTCCATGTAATGGACATCCAGCTTGCACCACCTGACCCCAGGGAGTTAATATTTGTTGACATTGCATAAAAACAACCTGGTATAAATGACGGTGGAAGTCAGGGAGTGCTGGATTTAGTGTCAGAGAGTGTCAGTCTGTTCCTAACTCTGATAATGAGTTTTAATTGCCGTGTCAGAATATATACCTCTCTGTCTCCGTCTGTAGGCAAGAAGCCTTCTAAAGCTGCTAATTTTGTGGATGCATTTATTAGTGCTTTGACATGCTCATATTTTCAGGACATGCTCTGGAGAACTGCTCAATATTTTGGAGTTGGCTTGGTGCAGAGTAAAATAGCAATGTGTCATCACTGGAAACTGAAACCCAGTGCTTACCCCAAAAGAGCTTCAATGCAGGCAGTTACTGTACAGGCTTCTCCTGTGCTGTTTCTTTCAAGAATGAAATAATCTTGAAAGAAACACCATGTAAACAGTGTCCTTCATTTTCATGATCCGCTCAGTGGTGAATATCTGGCATTTCCATATGATCTTTGTAACACTAGTGTTTAGTACTTCTTTTTAGAAAGTTTTGCTACAAAAGCGGTGGTCTATAATGCTTGCTTGAGTCTAGTATGGCAGTCTTTGTATTGCAAATACTTGTCCCACTGACATGGCATCCTGTAAAAGTCTCTGGTCTCTAGGGAACAGCTTGCCCAATGGATCAGGTCTCCCAGGATTTGAAGAAAAGGCTTTCGGGATCAGCTGAGCTGTGCACACAATTCTTTGCTTTATTTTCTTTCATTTTGATTGGTTCAGATGGTCCAAATATTTGCAGAACTCCATTAAGTCCTATTTGGGATGAAGTCATAAGTTCCACTTTCCACCAAGTCGTGGAGCCTGTCCAAATTAGTGTCAAAGCCTGTATAATACCTTGGCTATATTGCAGGCTTGTATGGTATCAAGATCCTGTTTTCACAGCAGTTACATAGTTGTTACTTCAGTGAAGAATGATATGGCCCCTTATAAAGTCCACAAGCTGACGCCTGTTTTTTAATGTAATATTTACACTATTCAAGGAGCTAAAAGAAGGCTTTGCTTTAATAGATTCCTTCAGCTAATGTTTTTCCTTATACAGATGGGTTATTGTTTCCAGCTTTTGATACCTATGCGGCTTTATATATTAAAGCCTCATTTTTTTTCCAGTTGGTTGGATTTTTTTCCCTTCTCTGTGTCTCCTGGAGCAAGGGAAAGGTTTTGCCATTATCATCAAGTTGCCTTGCAGTTTTCTGTGAATATATAAAAAACAAAACACAAAAAACCCTAGTGCCCTGTTGTTGCACCCCACTCCAGAAACTTAATTGCTTTTTATTTTCAACTTGTCTTCCTCTTTTTGAGAGAAAGCCTGGTGCAGCAATCTCTTAGCATGGGCAGAACTCTACATAATTTAGGCAGTTAAATGTTTGGGGTTTTTTTTCCTAATTGCTCTGATGCTGCAGGTGTGAACATGACTCTTTTAAAAGTGTCAGTCAGGTGATTGCTGTAAATAAGGCTGTGCAACCTAATGATTTTGTGGGGCTGGATAAAAATCCACATGCTCATCCAGAGTATAAATAGCTTTCTGAGACTTCATATTGAAATACAGTGCCAGGTTTTAACTACATTATCATTTGTTCTAGTGAAGTAAAACACACATTGACAGCCATAGAATTCTGGCGTGAGCAGGGAGTGTGGAAGACCACTGAGACTGAATGGACTCTTTGCTTAATGTGCTTCTAGATCAAAACAACTTCAGAAAGCGAGGATTGCTTAGTGGGGTATCTGCTAAAACTTTTTTAACCTCAGCAATGTACATCTTCCTTCTGGGCTTTAATTCAGGAAAAAATCTTACACTTTGTGTTCCACTGAAACAATTTTTTTTGCAATTTTAATTCAAACAATAAGACTTACAGACTACGAGTTCAGACTAATTTGTAGTGGTTGGAGAATGGTCAAAAGCAGGATATACCAAGGACCCTGCCTCATTGTCAAGCTAATCATATATACAGATATGCTTTAGGATATCAGAGTCTTCTTGTCATTGGTTCTGATTGTGAGATTTCCAGTGGTTTGAGTTCAGGAAGGAAATTGTTCAGAATTCTGATTTTTTCTAGTGTATCTATCCTGATGGTTTTCAGCCTGCATGTTTAACAAAGACATCTAGAAATGTTAGTTGTAGCATTGAAGCATTTTTACTTACTTTTCACTCTACAGAATCTTAAGGACAAAAAGTAGCTTATTTTGGAATATAAGGGATGAGTTCAGGCATTCCTTAGTTTATTTGTGTTTGTTTCTTTACTTGGAATTCAGAATGGAGGCAGGAGAAATGTGGATAATACATGTATTGCCTGTTCTGACAGTGTTCTTGTCAGCTATAATCTGCAAACAATTACAGTTGTTACTAGGACTTTTATAATTCTCTGCACAAAAAAATTTCAGAAGGGCACATGAGCACCTGTTGCACTTCAGATGGGTGGCTCAGCCTGGTTGCCTGCAGAATGACCTTACTTCATACTTCTAGATTAGCTCCCTATTTCCATTGTTCTCTTTGAGGATGATAAGATTATCATATAAAAATAATGCTGTATTTATCTATTGTATGTTTTAATTTTTTTTTCCATCGTCAAGGTCATATATTGATTTTTGCATGGGAGGCTAAGGTCTGCCAAGTGTGAAACTGTTGTCAGGGTTGTGATTGCCACTAGGTAATTATTCTGCACAGAAAAGGGCAACAAAAGGCAGTCCACCAAAAACACACGGTGTGGCCATTCTAACTGGCTGTTGGTAGGGAGTTGCATATTTCTGTAATGTTCTGTTTGACGGAGATATGGGTCTGTCAGATCCCTGATTATTGTGGCCAGGAAAGGGAAGTAAGAAAAATCAGCAGAACTTCTCAGTTAATTTGAGAAACATCCCCTTGTTCTTAATTGCACCATCTGTTATCGTGAGGTGGTGGTACATGGTGTGTGCATAGCAATTGTGGATGTAGCTGGTATCTCTCACCACTTTGCCAGCCTTTCACACTTTTTATACAGTGATCTTCTTCTGTATGATGCTTTGTTTAATTCTTCTGCTCTTCTTAGTTGTTCGGTTGGGTGCAAGTGGTTAATAAAGACTTATGACTTGTGCTGTGGGACCTGACACTGACCTGACGTGTCTGTACTGCAGTCCTTCTCTAGATGAGGACAAAGCTATTTTGTCAATATCATGAATGGAGATGCTTCTTTAGTTTACATGTTGAAAATCCAGTGGAAGAAAGAGAGGGAAAGATCCAAATCTCAGTCATGACTTTGTTTTTAATTCAAAATGTGAAGATCTTGAGTTGTGCAGAATTGTTGTCATGTGTTGGCATGTACCCTGGCAGGAAATTGTCTGGTAGCAAGGTGTTTTCTGAATGTGGCTCAACAGGAGGCATGTAGAGCTGTTTCTTATTTCTAAACCAAATAGTGGTGGAGTAGCTGAGGTACTCTGGCAGACCTGCACTTTAAACTTTGTTATGTATATCTTCCAGGGAAGCTTTTCTAGTGTGAGTAAGCTTTCGTGCACAGACAGCGTTGGCAAGATCCACACAGTCTTCATACACCTTTGGTTGTTGTTAGGATGAATCAAGAGGTTCAATCTTTTATCATATGCTAGGAGTGTTAATGTTAGTTATTTGTAGTTTATAATGGGAGATGAGGATCCTGGAAAGCAATCCTTATGTTACCAGGGGCTCTTACACCTATCTAGAAAGAAATAGATTCATTAGAAGGAAATGTAATTTCCTTTGAGCAGTCAAGGAAAAAAAAAAAAGAATTGGTTCCTGAGTCAGTGTAGGTCTTTTAGAAGATTGATTGAGATTAGCCTACTGAAGATAATTTCAGGTGGATTACATGGGAGGTAAGGAGATAAGGATTACTACTGCTCCTACTGTAATTGAGGGGATGCTGTTGTGCTCCTTTGGATGTTCTGAGATTTGGCTTGATTTTACAGGATATGATATGATTAGGACAGGATAGAATAGAATATTTCAGTTGGAGGGAATTACAATATTCACCTAGTACAACTGCCTGACCAATTCAGGACTGATCAAATTAAAGCAGGTTTTTATGGGCATAGTCCAAATGCCTCTTAAATAATCAACAGTCTTGGGGCATCAGCCACCTCTCTAGGGTGCCTTTTCCAGTGTCAGACCAACCTCTTGGTAAAGAAAAGCTTCCTAATGTCCAGTCTGAACCTGTTTTGGTTTATCACATCAAAATGATGCAGTCTTTAGCTTCTTTTCAGGTTCCTGTTTTTTTTTCTCCATAGCAGACATTAAACCCCTTTATTGGTGAATTCCACCATCACCATAACAGTAGAGAGACCAAATAATTTATAAGATCTGTCAGTATAAAGATACAAAATGTAAACCTGCTATCTGTAAATGGGCTATCCTTCTACTTGGAAACATAATATGTTTAAGGGACTGAGGTTTGCTGCTTAGATGCCAAAGATAACTGTATCTCCATCAAACTTTATTATTCTGGGTTTAATAATCTCAGCTGAAGGGGATTCTTTTTATCTGACACACCATAGTGACAGTGCTAACTTTACACTTTCAGAAATGTTTGTAATAAATGCCACAAGTCTATGTGCATTGTACAAGAATATGGGGGAGATAACGCAATAAAGAGCAGAGCAATGAAGAATCCCAGGTGGTTCTTGAGTGGCTTTCATCCTGTAAAGTCATCTTGTGTAACCTTGCCTAAC
Source organism: Oriolus oriolus (assembly GCA_013400235.1). Taxonomy (NCBI): domain Eukaryota; kingdom Metazoa; phylum Chordata; class Aves; order Passeriformes; family Corvidae; genus Oriolus; species Oriolus oriolus. The sequence goes on from VXBT01010974.1 coordinate 654,886, forward strand.
TTTCTGTTTCAGGAACAAGAAGATCCTAATAAGCTTGCTACCAGCTGGCCAGACTACTACATTGACCGCATCAATTCCATGGCAGCAGTAAGTTACCTCTCCTGCTACACAGGGAAGATTTCCTACCATAGGGATGTGTTTCTTTAGGAAGAAGTCCTCAAAGGAGAAGAATATTAGCCCAAAGGCATAACTGATTTAAAACAGGACTTAAAAAAGAAGAGTATGGGGATTAAGAAAGCCTTTCTCTAGCAAAACAGTAGATTAGAAAGCACTATAAGCATTTCCAGTTTTTATTTCTACAATACTGAGCACTGAAGGCAATCAAATTAGAGTCTGCAATGAAAATTCAAGAGAATATTTGATGAATCAGAAAAGCAACTATTTAAAAACTAGGTAAAGTTTTATTTTCTTGTATGGTTTCAAATTGATTTGTAACCAATCCACAAAATAGCACTTGGGTTCTTAGTTTAGTAGAAGAATTAAAGAAAAGGTTGTTTTTTTTATATAAGTTAGTATCTGCTTATATAAGGGCATATAAATAAAAGAGCATTAGGCTATAACACCTTAGACATAAGACACAAGCCAAGAAGTTATTTGAGGAAAACTTTTTAAAATTGTCCTTGTTCAATAGCTGCATAATGTGTCTCTTCCTGTGAAACATCCAGTAGAACTGGTCACCAGCAGAATCAGAACATCCGCATGTAGTGTTCACTGATCTTCTTTGATATGGTAGATTTTACATTTTGAAATTTGATTCTTTTACTGAATTTGTAGTCAAGTTTTTCCTCCAGTTATTCATGTGCAGTGTCTACTCAGCTTTAGTTGGTGGTTGTGCAAAAATGATGTTAGAATTCTGTCCCTAGCATCTTAGGTAGTACATCTTGCTTGATTACTTATGCTTTTATTTTAGATTTCTAAAGGCTTCTCTGCACCTTTTGTGTTGTGGTTATGAGTTATAAAATAATTTCATAAAAATAATGTCTTAATTGATGTTAAACGTGTCATTAATGATGTATTTCTCATGGTGAATATGTCTTGCCGAGTAAAACAGCCTAAGATTTACAAGCTATAATAACTCAGTTAAGAGGATAAAAGAAAAGCTGCTTTCTACTAAGAGCCATGAATAAACAAAATGATCACCTTCCTTCATGCCATATTTTCATGGGGCAGAGTAAGGGAATAGAAAGAATATGGACTTATTTTTAGAAAAGACATTGAGCTTTAGTGACTGGCATGACACTGTGCTTTGATTTCCTGACTGAACAAATTTACTCTACAAGGGCCATTAAGGAAAAAAAAAATTAGTATGAAACCTTGCAGTGTTACTGAGCCAAATACTTCTGGTAGGATTTGATCCAAGGCCTCTTGAATCTACTGAGGTTTTTCCATTGATTTCAGTGACTTTTGGGTTAGTCTTTAAATGATCTTGATGTAAACTTGGAGTGAATATGTATACAGCACTGTTGTAAAGCTGGAACATCTCCATGGAATGAGACTATATTTTGGCCTATGTTTCTAATTTTAAACATGTTTTAAGAGCACAAATAAACACCAGCCCTGGTAATGTTGTTTGCATACCTGAATGCCAATGCCTGAATGACTGATAACCTTTTATTTGGCTTCAATACTTATGATTCAGTCTCATGCTTGAGGTGTTGAGAAGACACACTGAGGTTAAAAACTGCTTCTGATTTACCATTCAGTGGCTTCACTTTTCAGCAGGTGAAACTGAGTTGACTCGATTTTGCAGAAATTGTATCAGTGGAAGACTGGAGTAATCCAGCTAAGAACCAGCTCCAACACACTTTGAAAGACATGTTCTGTTCATTATTATTTAGACCTCTGAGATTTCTAACTTTCAAACAGTTATTTTTGGGTCCCACATAATTTCAGTTCTAAATTTAGTGGTGGTGGTTTTGAATTTATTTTTTTTTAACTGCACCTAAGTGGAGTTGACATTGAAGTCATGAAAGAAAAACATGTTTCATGTTGCTTCCTGACACTGTCTAGTCTATTTCAGTTTGTGTCTCTTGGGCACTATCAGGTATTGCAATATTTTAATTAGACATATTGCAAAAAGCATTGGAGTTGAAATCGTAGTAATAATCACAGAAGTATTAGTTTATAGTGCCCTAAATCCTGCTTTTAATAAAATTTAATCTTTGCACCTCCTGTGAATTCATTGCTTACGAATATTTTCACATTTGTCTTTCACATCCTTTTTTACAGCCTGTTGTTTATTTATTAAGTTCTTTTTTTATATATATTAGCTTGATAGATATGTTTCTGCTACTCACTGATTGGGTGTAAATGGCACCTTTTTCGTGCTGATATCATTTCTGTGGATTTCAGCAGGCCAAGGCTCCTGTGCTCAAGGATCTCTTTCTCAGAAACCCTGCTGCAGTGTTACCCGCTGTATCTGCCCTTCACAGATTATGTTTGAGAGCAATGTGGTGATTCCTGACATGTTTGACGTTCCCTACTTGTAACCTTAGACCACTATGTTAGGAAGCACTTTAGGTCACAGATTCCTGATCCAGTTCAAAAAACCATGCATTTTATGCACAGTTCTCATCCCACAATTGTTTCTGTTGCTGTGACTTCTCAGATTTTTATAGATTTTAAACCAAATTCTCACAAGAGCGAATGTTTAAACTGTATCTCTTTACCAGTGTGCAATTCACGGCATGTGGAGGCACTGTCCCAGACTCCAGGTAACCTGACTGGAAGGAAGGCGCCGAGTAGAACATTGGTACACTGTCCTCTGGACCAGTCCTTAAGACAAAGGGACAGCTGCTTAATCATGTTTAATTTAGAAAGCAAAGCCTCCAAATTTGTGCAGTCGTGTGGTGTCGACATGCTATAAATGATACTGGGGATGTGGACAGGGTGCATGCCCACAATAGAAGACTGTTTCCATTATCAATGTCATTGTCATCTGCTGATTCATCAGAACACAGAAAGGTTTTTTTCTTAAAAATAGAGCAGCTGCCCTGTTAATATCACGTGTAAAGAAATGTCCCTGTGCTCTCCCTGCCCTCCTTGCCCCATGACATTGCTTGGCAGTGCAAACAAGCACAGCTCTCACTTTCCTGGGGAGGAAAAGTTCTGACAGCATTGTGTTGCTTTTATGATTTTGACTGTGAATGCATTTCCGCAGAGAGACTCCCAGGTGAGCAATAGTTGAAGATCCAGCTTTTCTGGAGAGGTGGCTCGGTCAAGAATGTGAGATGGATCAAGATTAATAAATGCAACTGTAACCAGGCCCTTTTCTTTGACTCAGAAAGCATTTGTTCAAGGCAGAGCAGCTTCAGAAGAGGTTAAAAATATATGTATCTTTCAGCAGAATTCAGCAGGTGGATGATAACTCTCTCCTCCAAGTTAGATGACGTCTAGGTTACTTTAAACTTACTTGCATAAAATTTTAAGGATTTTTAAAATGACATCTATTCATAATTTATGATTTATAATTTATTCTAATAATAATTTATTCTATTAGTTCAGCCTTAATGTAGTAACAGATGTGGTATGCCTTGAATTTCAGCTGACTACAAGGAGAAGTTAGAACATTCAAGTTGCTTTTTCACTATTCATTCTTTTTGTTTCTTATCATTTTCATTTCACATGTGTGAGGCTATTAAGTAAAATTAGGTCTGTCAGACAGTGTGTTGTTGATGCTAGTTCATGCCCTTTTATTCTTTTATTCTCTCTCTCTTTTTCCTATACTCTGTCTTCATTGTCCTTGTATTTTCCTTCCCAGCAGTTTTGAGGAATGATTAGTCATCAGGATAAGGTGTGGGAATAAACCTGTGCTTTTAAAAAATGAAAGTATTTCATTTTAAGTGGAGCCAAAATTTCAAAATAATTTCTTACACAACCTGAAGTTTTACATATAAAATTCCACATGAATGATTGCTTTCACAAATTCTTGAATTTTTTTAACTGGCAAATCAAGTAACTAGATGCTGTACTTTCCCAGGTGATACTCTTGATCTGGAAAACTTCAAATATACAAAATGTGCTTATAAAAAGAGCCCTATATATACACCACCTTTTAGGGACCAGAAAAGGACCTGGCACTATTTTGCTTCCCCTTCCTAGTATTTTGGTTAACTGATGGTAGCTATCTGCCTCCTGAGCCCAGCAGACATTAGTCCTCGAGTGCAGTTTGTACTTCAGGAAAGCAATTCATCAGTCAGCCACGTGAATGAAATCTAAGCTCAAATAATGACAGTTCCCTCCCCTCTGTCTCCCAGGGACAGTTATGTTTTTTATAACTCTTGCCGAGAAAGCCATTTCACGATGCAAACCCAGTCTGTCTTTAGTGAGGGCATGAGGATTTGAATTCCTGGCCATACACAGGAGTGAGAAATGAAGGGCTCTTGGCTGCCTGCAGCTTTAGAAAAGGGGTTTTCCATAATCACCCTCTGTTGTAAAGGCAGGATTATTTGTATTTGTTTCATTTGGAAATGGGCCTTTTTCACTCTGAAGAAAATACTGTTGAGCACCTTCCTACCATCCATTTGCTTTCGCCCCACAATGGCTCAGAGGTGAAATTAAGCCATTGGAGGAATGGGAGCTTTTCAAAGGAGCATTTACGGGCCAAAGGAAAGATGACCAGATGGGCTGTCACCCAAGAAAATACAAATCAAGCCCCAAATCACACCCGAGGACTTTGCCATCCATAATGCCTGTTCAGGATTTCTGTTTATTTTTCGAAGAGGGGGATCATATATGGCTTGGCTTAAGCATTTCAATTTATGTTTCTGGCTGTCGGGGGATGCTGGCAAAAGATAAAACATCATCAGCTCATTTTCCATCAGTAGCGCTCTGTCATTCCATTAGGGCAGGAAATAGCTTGCTCTGTTAGTGAGTGAGCTTGACTTTAGCGTGGATCAGAGAGAGGACCCCTAGAGTTAAACACATCTCCCTGTGCCAGCTGCTCGGCATAAGACAGCAACGGCACGCGGCCAAGTGACCACCCTCAGGATCCGACATGTGTTGGCATCACATGACTTGCAAAAGCGAGCAGTGGGAGCCCTTCCAAGGGAAGTGAGGTGTTGGGCTGGTGGCGAGGATGGAGAAGGTTAAAGGAGGTTCCAGTGAGAGAAAGGTTTTCTTTGGTGCTTTCTAAACAGTAAAATAAAGACTGAAATATTTTGCTGTAATGAGCCATAATTGTAGCTACTCAGATTCCACCACAGAGAGGTACGATATCAGATCCCTGATAGATGATACTAGTTTAATTGGGTTATTCGTTTGAGAAGGGGTTCAGAGCTGCTTTCCAGATACCACTGAGTGATATCCACAAGAAGTCCTGCCAAAAAAAGAGTCATTTATCCTCTCATTTTACAGTTTAAGCGACTAAGAAGACATAGCTATAGGCTAAGAATTTCCAGCATTAAGTCTTGACTTTTTCAAAAGACACACATGGGACTTGTGAGCCTGAATGATATATGCAAAGGGCACTGGAGAGTCTTGCTTCACATGACAAGGTTGCAGTGGTGCTGAGTGTAGATCTGGAGCCCTAATTTTCTGATATACCACTTTTTTAATGGCTTTGTCTGACTTTGAGAACCATAATTTTTTGTGTGTATTCCACTCATTTTCTCTCACCTTAATTTACAGTGACCCACAGAAACTTCATTTCCAGTTGACTGCAGTCTCTAGTAATTGCAAGCTGCATACGGGGCGGGGGGTGGGAAGTCTAGGCTTTGTGTGCTTCAGTTTACTTTAAAAAAAAGGGACAGGGATTTTAAAAAAGCTCCAGCTTTTTGCAGTAAATGTTCCTAATTAGCAAGGGCAAAGTGTGTAGAGAACACCAATATCTTAAAACAGGTGATGTACTTTGCATGGGGAGAAAAGTCAAACCCGTATGTACAGAAAATATAATTCAGGGTACTTGCAGGCTTTCTAGTCACTTGAAGAAGATTTTATGCTTTGAAACCTGACACATAAGTCTGGTTCGGTTTTTTTTTTTTCCCCCTCCACCCCAAATCCCTCCAGCCATGTCACTCTAATAAAAGATATTGCCTCTCCCTACAAACTTTGCCTCACACATCCATAGATCACCACAGCCGATCGCTGTTCCAAATTAGGTACAGTTTTCTGCGGGCATGCTGGCAACTGCAATTTTTGGGGAGTAATCTGAGAACCTGAGTTTAGCCAATGTGGCAAAGTGATATGCTGCTGCCAGTCCACATAAGCAGCCTCATCTGGATTCAGTTTTGTAGCTGAGGCACTGCTTTCCTAGTGAGAGGTCAGCAGGCACCTCTGCATGTGTTGATAGGATAGTTGTTTTTCATAATTCCCGGCCTGTCTCTTAGCTTCCATGCAGCTCAGGCTTTCCTAATTGCCACCTTCTTTTCTGACCAGATGCAGACTCTGTATGCTTTCGATGAAGAAGAAACAGAAATGAAAAATAAAATAGTTGAAGACTTGAAGACAGCTCTGCGGACTCAGCCCATGAGGTAATGTTGTTTGCCTTTCATCACAATTCACTGCCTCCCTATGGTGAGATGTGACACTACTGAGAGTGGCAAGGACAGAAACCTCATTGTCTCACCTGACACAAGCCTCTCTGATATTTCAGACAATCCTCAGAGAGCCCTACAGTCCATGGTCTGAGCCTGCCTTGTTGGGAGGGCACACTAATGCTGAAATGTGTAGTTTTAGGAAAATAAAAGACAAAGTCTACTGTGAAAAATCTGTGGCAGATATTTGCAAACACAGGTAATGACTATGAAGATCAGATTTTAATCTTCACAGCCCCTGAACATCCCATGTAATTTGATTCACTCTGGGCAAAGTCTCAGTGTCTACTCTGAACTTTGAATTTAAGCTTCCCCTTATCTTTAGTAATGTGAACTGTTTAGTACAAAGCAGCTAATCCATCTGACATCACCTGGTTTGGCATTCTTCCCATTCTATGTTGTAACTGTGGCATAGAAAAATGTAAAGAGACTTTATTGTGTACTGTCTTTGAAGGTAAGGTCATCTCTCTTTTTCTGGGAACAAAGCTCTGAACAATAGCTAACTAACTAGTGTAGAAACCTTTTCAATTTAACGCTTAGAAGAGCAGTGTGGAGAAGCCATAACTTTAGTTGACATGATTTCAGGAAACACTCAATCAAAAAAATTCTGAATGTCTTTTATATTGGCCAAATACTTTTGCACCCACACTATGCTGAAGTCATAGTTTCAGAGAGCTTCAGTGATGCCTAACCAAATACAGTTCTTTTTTGGGGAGGATCCTAACCAAACCAAACAAATGAAATAAATAAATAAAAACAATCCAGAAAATCCCCTCAAAGAATTTGCATTGCAGTTACTTTGACTTGAAGTGAAGATATTTCTGGGACTTCTTGCAGAGCTAAGTGCTGATTGTGCTTCTCCCTTCCATAATCTTAAAAAAAATTGACTGCATGCAGCTTCTCTGTTTTTTACCTCCTGTTTATTTCCTGTTGTGATGGGCTTTAAGAGAGCACAAAATCTTATTCTGGTGCTCCTCAGGCATAAAGATTTATCAGGCTTTGATAATTTTACATGTGGGTAGAGTGAGTGTTTTTAATGTGGACACAGAGAAGTTGTAGTCTATGCTGAGACCTAACTCAAGAGGCAAGTGACTGATCCTGTCTATCACTCTGCTAAAGCAGAGAACACAGTAAAGTGCAGCTGGACTCTGTTAAAATGGAAGCTAAGGCAACTGTCAAGCTCCCAGCTCTCACCAGGCTTTTAAACTGAAGTCCTCTGCTGTTGAGACTTGATATAGCAAAACTATTACATTAATGTGGAGCTGGTTTGGTTCTTACTCTGTGAAGGTGACAGCTTTCATTGAGTGCAGCCACAGCAGCAAGGCCTCTTTGCTTTCTCCAGCTGGAACACTTTGGTGGCCACTATTGGTTGTTGTGCTCTGTCCTTTTGAATACACAGCCCAAACTCCTTGTTGAGGACAAGGCAACAGAGAAGAGGAAAGAGGAGTGAGCATTGGAGCAAATTCTTTTGCTCAAAGCCTTGCAAGGTTTTTCTTCTCCAACCTGTATTGCATCTGCTGGATCCCCTTGACAACAGCCTGTTGCTTCATCTGTTTGTAATAACCCTGACAAGCACAAGCATCTATGGGCTGCCCTATAAAGTCTTCTCTTCTAAATCGCTGGCGATGGTTGTGGGGCTTTTTAAAAAAAACAGTTAAGCCAAGCCAAATTTTGAGTTAAGTCCTGTGTCTCAACTAATTTCCAGCGACTCAATTCGTTAGCTGCCAAATGGGCTGCATGCCAGTGCCTGATCAACAAGCCAATTTCTTCTTGATGGAAAGGTTGCAGTAGAGAGGCCCTCAGCTCCATCAAATCCCTCTCATAAGCAGATACCTAAGCCTTCAAAATACTAGTCTTTCTAGTTTAATTTGGATATCAAATCCTATTTTCTTTGCCACTTCTGTTCATTAGGCCTCTGAAGAAAATAGAGACCTAAATTCACAGAGGATGAACTGTCTGGAATCCCTTTGTGATAGTAGGGTCCATGAGGGCTCTGACTGCTTACCAGTAGTCTCCTCTGCTTGAATTCTCTGCTCCAGAGGAATCAAAAGAAGAAAAATATATGCATTTGGCTCTCTGTTTTATTTTACTGTAAACTGTGTCTCCTCTAGCAGATAATGCAGAGTAATTGCTAATCTCTGTCTCCATTCCAACCCACCAGTTCTAACAATAAAAAGTGAAGCAGACCTATCCAAACTCAAGTTCGTCTCCTCTTTGTAGAAAATGGGATGGGAGCATCCGTGGGGAAGTTTGTGGTCCCCTTTGAGCAAGTGCACTTCATTTGGTATTTAGGAGCTGCCCTGAGATAATAAAGCCAGGTTATGTCCTAGCACAGAGGAACAATCCCAGCCACAGAGAACAAAAACGCCACATCTGCATCTTGTAAAGAAACACATTTTCTCTCAGGTTTGTAAAAACTTAGAACTATAAACAAGTGAGATGACAAACTGTTGGACAGAAGCAGTGAGAGAAGAGCTTTTCATCTGGTATTTTACTGCCCCAAAATGGGGATTCAGAAGTGCAGCAAAAGCAAAAACTTACAAGGGACTAGGACAAAAATTGCTTTTTGGAGCCCTTGAAAAATACCTCCTTTAGTCTGAATCATCACTAACTCCCTTTACTGTGTGTGTTTCTCCTTTTGCTTTATTCAGGTTTACCTCCTGCTGTTTTTTGTTTGATTTAACAATGTTGCATCCAGGTGCATACTGAAGAGGATCATGTATGCAACCAGCAAGCAAAATCCATTATGCTGAATTTTTCAGCAGTTCAGTAGTTATCAGGATTATGTGTGCCCCCTGGTTCAAAAACTAATGCTGCAGGGAAGTGTAGCCTTGCCTGTTGACAGGGTGGGAACATCCTGCTCTCTGCACACCCACAGCATATGACCTTTCTGTCTTTCCTGAGTTGGATCAAGTCTTACAGGGAGTCTGTACCCCCAACACTTGGAATCCATCAGTGGGTCAGTGCTTCTTAGGCCACCACATCTGTATTTGGATGAAAGGTTTATTATTAGAGCTAGCTAACTCATTCTGATCAGCACTCTTTAAAACTTGAAAGGCAAAGAGGTGCCCTGCCTTTTAAAGTGTGCTAAACTGGTCAAGTGAGAGTCTGAGGTGAGGTTAGGCTTTAATTTGCTTGTTTAGCACCTATTAAAACACACTCTGCTTTATTTACGTTTGAGTATTTGAATGTGTTAGCCAGAATGCATTGGCAAATATGTTTAACTTTACACCTCCCAGTCTAGAACAAGACCTTACTTTGCAGCATGGAGGCTGTGTAGGATGGGAGTTAGTTACACATGTGTTGTTTGCTGTGTGCAAGAAGGTTCTTTGCTTGCATAAGTTGACTTTGCTTTTGCACATACACACACAGACATCTGCTAGAGGCAGACAGATGCACCAACAGCAAACAGTGTGAGGATTGTGGCTTTCGAGCTGTCAGCTAAACTCCCACTTCTTTTTCTAGCCCCTACAGACATTTACTCACACACCTCCTCACACCAAGCAAATCCTCATACTGAGAGTATCTGTTGGGCCAGAAACTGCTTTTGCTTTTTCTTTACTTCCCCCAGCATGGTTTCTGGCTTTTCCAGAGAATAAGGAACTAAGTATTTAGGATAAAGAAGATGAAAATCATAATTTGATTCCTGCTTCTGATTGCAGTTTAAATAGAAAGATACTTGGCTTTGCTTGCTGTTGAGTAACACAGCTCACTGTTTGCTCTCTGGGCTAGGAATAGTACAGGAAAGTCCCAACATTGTTTTAAATTATGTCATTAATCAAGTTTTGTGACACACACTGCTTTTCAGCGCATGCCTCCTTTTTGGAATGACCTCATCCTAACAGTCCTAGAAAAATTGCTCCGCCAGTGAATTTAGTGAGAGTTTGTACTTAATTGGGACAATGTGACTTTTGTGCATTTACCTTTTTTTTTTTCATGTGGTCATCAGAGCAGGCTAAAATACATGAAGGTTGTAGTGCCTTGTTTGTCTTGTCATAAGATTATGTGTTCTATCCAAAAGTGCATTTAGGGGACCCTTTGCTCTGCTGCTTCTTGGGAAGTTTCCATCAGTATTGCTCTATAACTTCATATTCACATGAAACATGAAACATATTCATCTTAAGTCTTCCCTCAGCCTTGGAAGTTAAAAGAACGGGGGGAAAAATTGCCTCTTTCCTCCAACCCCCAAAAGACAGAGGGAACAGATAAAGTATAGAATGGAACTTTGAAGGTAAGGAGGAGAAGGAAAATTTAAAGTAGCCCCTCCGTAGTGGAGACAGCAACAACTCCACCCTTTAGGCCCAGGGAATTGACCAGAACTCATTGGCATCATTGTTTAGTAACATGCTGAGATCGTGCTTATTTTGTTTCCAAATAAATCCTTCGCAGCAACTCTTTCAGCTCTGAATGCACTTGTTTAAGTCTTCTTTGTCAAGCTATCAGCTAAATGCATTACAGAAACTTAACTAAGTCTGAATCTTTCTGTAATCAGTTTGAATAACAAACTGCTTAGGGTGACTTACCAAATTCCTGGTGCACAATGTCAGTGCTGCTCTTGGGCCTGGAGAAAGAAGGGCTTTTGCTCCTGTGATTTGTTAGGGTGGACAAAATGATGCATCCAAAGAATGTGTAATCAGACCTGTGTGAAACTTGGCAGATTGTCTTAGCAGGGTTCAGTTAAACCATGTTTTCATTTTTGGTGTGCACGTGTTCCTATGTGTGCCCTTACTCTGATAGTCACTTTGAAATTCAATTTTGAACAAAACCCAAACCTCAGACTGAAACTTTGCTGAATGCACCAGGCTCTTCCATATTTTTGGTCAAATTGCTGGCCCACATAAGCTGAAAGTTGGTAAATCTATCAGCATAGTCAGTGTAACTCTCAGGTAGACTGTGAAAATTCCTGTGTGGTGTGGAGTGTAACCACCGAAAGACCATACATAAGTCAAATCCATATTATCCAGAAAAATATAAGTATGGCTTGGGTTTGTCTTGCTGATACAGGGACATGAACAGAGACCAGTGAAATTTGGTCTTTCAGTATAGTGCTTCCATTATTACTGATTATAAGTAACAGCATCCCATGGACGGAAAAAGAAAGATGGTACATTAGAGAAGAAGAGGGGCTGGGTAGAAGCACAATGACCCAGAATTCTGGAATTTTTAATTTGTTGCACAGGTGGCAATTGTTAGCAACCTTTTCAATTGCTTGAACTGTCTTTCTGTATTATGCTGTTCAAAGTGTGGCCATGGACAAATCATTGCTGATGTACATTTTTATGGACTGAAAATTCAAGTGTGATGCACGTGGTTTTGAATTCAGCCATTCCAAAAAGGGGTACCTACCTTAGCAATGTTAGAGGAGGCAGGAAGTAAACAATGCCATCTAGAAAAATTATTTGCAGCCTTTTTCATGTCTATGAATCCCTATTTTTAATCCTGGGAACTTCAAACAAAACATTGCTAGAATGATTGGTTTGAACTGACTTGGCTAATTCCATCCTTTTTCTACTGATGTGTCTAGAGGGATGTTTGCATGGTCTAAATTGATGCATCTGGATTTTTTAACCCTGGTTTTCAACAAAAGCAGAGGAGCTTTACCATTTACAGAAGAACATACCTCTTTAAAATATAACATGTTCCTATACATAAGTCATGGGATTGGAGTGTGAAGGCAGTATGGCTGATGGACAGAGTGGGAATGCGTTCACCTCTGTCAGTGCCCACACCTGGAGGTGGAACCTACAAGCAGTATTGGCTGAAAGTTAGAGCTGAGCCTAAAAATGGTTTTCAAGATAATCTGAACTCATAACTGAAAGTGTGGTGAGAAGTCTGTGTATTGGGTGATATTAGCACGTATGGAAGACGGAACAATTCAAAAGAATCCCTTCAGCCTTGACAATGCAGCAGCTGTTGAGGTGAACCGCAGCAGTGTTTGGTGGTAACTGCAACAGAGAACACAGAGACCAAACAGAAGTGTAAGGTGATAGCATATAATTACCCTGAAACTATGTAACACACCATTATTAGCTGGAATGTGTTCTCTCTTTGTTTGCTTTGTTTTTCTTAAAAACCTGAGAATTGTTCTGTGAGTTTAGGCTAAAAACTAGCCAGCTTTTAAAGATCTAGGGTTGAATAATATGATATCTTTTGAATAAATTGCCTTTGATCTGCTTTCCTTGGTTTTCCTACCTGTTTTTTTGGTTTTTCCCTTTTCAGATTTGTGACCAGGTTTATTGAGCTGGATGGCCTGAGCTGTTTGCTGAACTTCCTGAAGAGCATGGACTATGAGACCTCAGAGAGCCGCATCCACACATCCGTTATAGGGTGTATCAAGGCACTGATGAACAACTCCCAAGGACGGGCTCATGTCCTGGCCCATCCAGAAAGTATCAACATCATATCCCAGAGCTTACGGACTGAGAACATTAAGACCAAGATTGCTGTGCTGGAGATCCTAGGGGCTGTCTGCTTGGTACCAGATGGTCACAAAAAAGTCTTGCAAGCCATGCTTCACTACCAAGTCTATGCTGCAGAAAGGACAAGATTCCAGGTAAATGGAAGATACTTTGACAGAAATCCCCAGAATGAGGAATCTCTGCCAGGAGTGATTTTTACAGTGCATATATTGCAAACCTGCTAAGTAGCAAAAAGGCAATATTTATAATTTTGTTTTAGGAAGGTACATTCCTCAAATAGATTATCACTATATATGTATATATATTTATATTTCAAGACCTGTTGCTTATCATTAATGCCAACCTAAAATCCCTTATATTTTGCCTGAAAATGGAGGTTTGCTGGGCTAAATGGAAGCTGATAATCTACTCATACTCTAACTTGATGGCATTTCTGAGGTGGTAATGATTTGTTCTGTCCTAGAAGCTAAAGCCATAGAATTCGGAGCCTCTGTCCTGATTTCGAGTCCTTAATTTAGTAATAAAACAATTGTGGATTAAATAATGGAGACAATTAATTGAATTATGTATAGTGGAAGCACTTCACTTGCCACTTAGCAATCAACTTGTGAATCGTCATCACTTAGCAATTGTTGGCTCAAATAACTCTCATTCAGACCATAGAAGGGAAATTCATTCTCACAGACCTTGAAGCAGGTCAGTGACAGGCTTTTATTGTGGATACTGCTGGCTGCTTCTATAAAGTTCCTCTTCCCAGTGAACTGAGCACCTTTACAAAAACATATTACAGAATCTGTTGCTGTGTGTGAAGCTGTGGCTCCTTAACTTTGGGATAACCTCACCCATTTATTACTCTTTCTTAGGTGAAATGATTAGAGTGGTGTTGACCCAACAGGCACTGAATCCCAATGCCTGACAGTTGTTATCTCCTACCTCCTTCTCAGCTAATAGATTTTAGGCTACAGTTAACTTACAGCTGTAAAAGTGAATGGGGAAACAGTCTGTGCTGACACACAGTGTTTGTGCTAGAACCAAATGCACTATGGGATTCAGTGATGTGACTCTGACCTGGGACAGGGGTGCAGGAGATCTTGGTTTGGTATTAACCTATATTTGGCACTGGCAGGTCCATCCCTCTGTGTGCACTGCCCCTTTTGTATTGCTTGTCTATTCAGACTTGATGCGCGTCTTCGATATGCAGGTGTGGCACGTGTGATGTATGGCTTCAGAAGTGGGGGCCTTTCAGCCTCAGCCTCAGCTGGGAGGTCTATTATTTCAACAGAGATAATCATAATTACAGTAAAACTTGGAAGGTGAAGAGATTACAGCTGTAGTCATAAGAATATGTCACCATTCTTTAGTAGAGGAGTAGGATGGGAATGAGCAGTGCAGATGCAGGAAGTAAGCCATGTACATGGGCTATGATGTGGAGGTTGATAGCTACTGCCTGTGGGGGAGAAGGAAAAAAATTAAAATCAGCTTGTTCTCTAGTAATTAGCTCAAATAAAGAATCCTTCCTGAATTAATATGACATTCTTTTATACCTGGGAGACAGGTGGGGATAACTTGAGCTGCTTAGCAAAAAGCATTGGTAGCTCACAAGCTGACTACACTTGTGGTCCGGTGTTAACTTGCCCTTACCAGGCCAACTGACTCTGCTTAATAAGCCTGTGTGGGAGATATATGCTGAGTTTACCCCAGTTGGATGTTCTCTCTCTCTCCCCTCCTGTTTCTGTGTTGATTTATAAGTTACTGAATAACTGAGGTAAGTCATTGCAGGGTAAAATGTGGTAGCTTTTGAGGAATCTGGTGGAATGATTTCCCGGTGCTCACAAGTCTCTTACATTCGTGAAAAGTACTTTGCATAAATGCTGCTCTTGTCAAAATACTTTTCCATTGGGGAAAAAAAAGAAAGATAAATGGATACTCTCTCTCTTTTATTTCTCAAGTGAAAAAAAAAAAAAGAGAAGCCCCAACCAACCCTCAAATGGTTTAACAGAAGGAATGTGTTCTTGTTTGCAATTACTAATACTCATGTTTAGAGACTGAAATGGGATTTTCCGCTACACTCAGCAATAGCCTCAGTTTAATTTTGAGGAGGTAAGGGTTCATCCAAAGACATTCCTCATCCATCTCCAGTTATTCTTCTAACACAGAGACTGGGGATTTTTTAAATCCTGAAGAAACAAATGTGGTCATGGTATTTATTACATTTTAGAGGAAGTTTCTGTGATGCTCTAGCACTTAAAATTAAGAGTGTTACACCTCTTTGCCTCTTTCCATCTTGCACCTCTGTCTCAGAATGGTCTTGCAGTTTATTGTCAAGAAAAACATCCACTGTAACTTGAATATGGGAAGACATTTAAAAAGAAGGATGAGCTGACAATGCTTGTTCTATACCTTTCCTGTAAGCTTCAAAGATGTGGTGTACAATGAAAGCCTTTTTTTATCCTCTTTTAATCCTACTTCTGAATGTAATCTTTGTAACCAAGGGTTTGCAAGTATCTGAAGAGATCCTTTAGGTGTGAAGCTGAACCCTTTGGCGGCTGTGTTTCCTGCCGCTTGAGCAGCTAGCAGCATCATTGAGTGTATTGAGGTGTCCAAAAAGGGTGGAGCTTGTAGCAAACTTTACATTTTGCAGCTTGACTTTGACCAGCCACACCTAAACACTGTTATGTTGAAAACTGTCCACCACAAGTGGGGAATCTGGCAGAACGAACAAACAAGAATTCTTTCTGTGGAAGTAATAAAACTGTGAACTAAACTGTAGGAGTGGGAGAAACTATGCAGAGTAGAAATTTATTCCTCTGCCTCTATAGTCCATCATTGCAGACTGATTCTAATTGGTGGGTGAAAGGAAAGCTGGGAGCTGTAAAGGCACTGCTCAGTCTTTCTCTGTATCTAGCTCTGCAAGACAATGGCCAAATTAGAGACAAAATACAAAAAAAAATTCCTAAAGAGGAAAATAATCTCAAATTTTGGAAATCAGCTAAGTTCTTGTGAAGTAAATTGCAGGACTTTCTGGAGATTGTATTGAGCTCGCTTTTATTAGAATGTCCAACAAATGACTTGCAGGTGATGCTGACCTCAGACAACATCAGTGCCAGTGTTGCTTTTCCTTAAGATGCCGTCTGGATAACAGTGGTTGAAAATATTTGCCATCCCATTCAGCCATGCTGCTGACAATTTATTTCTCCTCATCTGTGAAAGCTGGCACTTTGTATAGTCTCTGTTTGGATTTATTTTCAACTCTTGCAGGCAGCAGTAAACCTAAGTGTCCCACTCTCCTGCATGTCATTTGTAGTGACCAACACTGTGTCCATTGGGGAATCAGGAGGTAAATGTAATAAACACTAATCCAGATATGTGTTTCCCCAAAACCATTTTTTCCCTTTTGAAGAGGAATATTATTGTGATGAATAATAATTTGGGGTACATGGTTCTGCTTCCACTCCTTTTTGCAAGAAGAAGGAGAATGATTTACTGACAACTATCTAAAATTCGAGCTCCTGAATAACTTGGTGATGACAACTTTAGGTTGGAACACTGATTATTTCCAGTTTGCACAACTGTGATGGAGTGTAGAGATCATGCATTTAACACAGCAACGTAAAGCATGGCATGTTTTGTTGAATGTAAGAAGTTATTACTGGTCACTGTTCTAAACACAATTCCTGCTACCTGGCACAGCTGCCAAAAGTTGTCAGAGAACTCAGCAACCGACGAATTAGTGGAGAAGGAAAGTTGTGGCTTAAGATATGGTTCTTACCAAACTTGCATTTACTCTGTCCTGCAATAGCTCTTATTACTTGAATAGAAAACTTACAGTTTTTTACTAGTGTATCTGAAGTCAAAATTCAAATTACAGTGAGATTCCTGAGCATTATAAATACTTTTAGTCCCAATTAACTAAATTGCACCAAGTAACACCAGCTGAAGACAATTAATCAAACTGTGCTGAAATACTTCGAAAAGGGTGTCTGTGCTTCTTGATGTGTTCTTTCTTTTTTAATTTTTTTTTCTGAAGTTAATGGAGAGTATAGATAGAATTTATATTAGATAGAATATGAAGGACTATTTCCTTGACAAAAAATGTCATATTTAACTCTGAATTGAAACTGATGTAAAATACTATTTTTTTCTAAATTGCCAGCATTTCATCTACTGACTACAATTGCCAGTCCCTAACTTCAGTTAGGATTCACTTTAAAGCCCTAGGGAGATTCTCCAGAACTTACTCTTTTTTATTGAGACCCCAGTCTTCACTCAATTGCCTTTTCGTACTGCAGCTTCACCCTGTGTTTGATATTCAGTGTGTTTATAGGTCTATCAGGATCCTTTTTGTCTTGGCACTTGCAACAAGATTCTATACTTTATGTTTGTGTCTCAGTTTATATAGTCACTATTCCTATTTTCTCACACTTTCCACATCTTCTTGCCTGAGCTTATCTCTTTGCTTGCTTTAATTGTCAAACCTTCTTTTATTATGCCCTTCTGCCTGGAATGATTCTCACTTTAATGTCCAACAGGGCATTCTGTAGTTCATCTTAAGATACTCCTTGAAAATTGTTCTCTCCAGAGAAATATTCTTTCTCTACTCAAATACCACAATAGTATAAGGCCATGCCTTCAATCTCCTTCCTGAGGCAATCTGGAAAACTCTGTCTTCATCCAATTATTTGAAACATGCTACTTACCCTGCAAATCCTACTCTGCCCCTTAAAGAAGAGAGATGAAAGAAAACACTTGAAATCCAAACAATAAATCCTCAGAGCAGAAATGTGGAATTAGGAAGATGAGCCCTTGTTGTCCATGCTAGGATTTTTTTCCATGTGGTGTATTCAGAATCCGTACTAGTGTAATTCTGTCACTGGCTCGCTGTGTGATCATAAAAACATTACTTTATCTTGTTGCATTTTTTTTTTCCTTATGAAGATGGAGTTTTATAAAATGCTGTGAAAACTGAGGAAGAAGAGTCTCTGATTTTAAAGTCGTTCATGTCTGAATTATCCTATTTATGACTGATTTCTCTTGTGAAAGGGGCACAATCTGTCTCTTCCCTAAGCTGTTGCCTTTCTGGTATTGTTATGCTCACTGCATTCCCTCCTTTTTTCTGTCATTACATTGTAGCTCATTATACTTTTTAACATGCCATATTTTGAGACAAACTAACATTGCGAATTCATAATGGGCTATTGCCCCAGAAAGTTTATCAGGATGTTCCAGTGCTCTTCCAGCATAGCTTGCTGTTTAAAACACTCATCTGGCTGTGGATCCCTGTGGGGAGAAAGAATTTCTCTTTTAGTCTTGAGAGAACCTAGGTGTTAGATACTGTCTGAAAGAAACTGATTTCACTTGCCAATGGAAATATTAACTGGGCTGCTTTGGGCAGAAAACTCTTGTTTTCCTCCTTAATACTGCTAGAAATTTTGGAGCTTGAGGTGAACAACAAAAGAAAGTTTGATATTGTCAGTTAAAAAGGTGGAGGTCAGGAGCATTCCTTCCAGAGTCTCCTTGCCTGGTTTGTGTTAAACACTGTCAGTACAGACCATAATTTGTAAGGAGAAATCTGATCAATTTGGAATTGTAGTAGAGGATCTAACAAGGAACAAATTAAAAGGGTATATTCCCCCTTGATTTCCTTCTTCCCTTTAGGGCTCAGCCAAAGCCTTTTGAGGTTTGCTGCAGATTGAATGAAACCCTACTGGTTGTCAGTGAGAAGGAATAATGGGATTAAGTGAGGAAAGTTTTGCTTAAAGAGTAGGAAAAACCTTTATAACCATAAGATCAATTGGGCCACAGAACTGGCTGCCAAGAGGTGTGGTGAAATCTTTTTCCACAGGAAATGTTCAAGTGAAGATTTGAACCTCAGCCATTTGAAAAGAGTTGGAGATATTGGAGTTTGGCCACAGTATGTGGGTGTAGACTCTGATGTTTAGGAATTGCAAGAACTTACAGTGTTTCCTTCTCAAGCTGAACAATTACATGAAGATGTGCTGCTCTTCAATTAGATCAGTGCAACATGGAGTTTTGGGTTTTCTTGCCATGAATTTGGTTTGCCTCCCATTGCATTCTGCTCTGAGTTCAGTGTTCTAACTTTTCTTAGCATCCTTCAGCCTGTCTGGATGCTGTACTTGGTATGCTGTTTCATAGATTCTAGCATGTTCCTAAAAGTCAGTGAGAAAATATGATAGGAATAAAGCCTCTGAAGAAAACCAGCAAAACCATCTTTGGTTTTGATGCTTCTGTAGTGATGGCTAATTTGATTATTCCAAGAAGGCACATATGCTTTGGATTTCAGTGTCAAATTTGGCAGTAACAGAATAAAATTCTCTCATTTATTTCACTTCTGCTTGTTTGTCAAGTTGAACAGTTGGTTTTGTTGGTGAATTTAAAGACTTCTCAAATTGTTTCTGGTTGTCACTATTAGAGATAGGATGCTGGATTGAGCTGACCACCAGTCTGGCTCAGTAGGGCATTTCATGTGCTTTTAGGTAAGACTCGTTCCCATTTCTAGCAAAATATTATTTAGTTGTCACACAGTTACTGGGATGTTGGATGAGATCAAAGCTCAAATGCCTGGAGTAGGAAAATTTGAAAATTACAGTTGGGAAACGTAGAAGTAGCAAGAGAAAGGAGTATATGAAATCAAGCTTGTTTGATAATGAACATACTATGCTCATAGGTAAAAACAGCTGTTGGTAGCAGCGTATGATAGGTCAAAAATATTTTTGCACAAAAAGGACCTTGAAGCCAGGAGGTTATTCTTTCCCCTGAAGAATGCACAGGAGGATATTCCTCCTGTTTATTGAGACACCTCTCCGTGGCTTTCTACAGGAAACAAGATAGACCTATGAAACTGATGAGAGGAAGGGTTTTGCTATGAATGAGCACTTTCAGTAACCAGGGACAAAAAACTGACTAGAGGAAAATGAGCTTCCTTATTCAGCACCATAGCTTCAAAGTTTTATTTAGATGGTTTGCTGAGCTGAACACCAAAAAGTTATTTTTGTCTTTGTTTTCCCTTTATGGTCAAAACTTCTTGGGGAGGCTAAAAAGAATTCTCTCTTTTTTAGTGTGACAGCAAAACAAATATATGAGTGTGGGGCATTTATTATTAACGCTGGAGTGAAACCCATTCAGTTGAACTGGCAGATCTCAAGTGGAATTTGTTACTCTTTCAGTAAGGAAAATCATCCTTGGAATTATGAACTGATCAGAGAAGATCCTGAAGAGAAGATTAATGATGATCAGTACAAAGCTAAAAGTAGAGTTGCTTTCACAGCTAATCAGTTCTGCATATAACTTCTTTGGTAAATATTCAAGTGGAATTAATCCTAAATGAGGCAAAGCCTACCAACATTATTTGTCTAGTCTTTTTCTCCTTTGTCTCTTGATGTTCACAGGATTATGGTAAAATATCAATAGGTGTGCAGAAATTAGACCAAAAGCATTCCTGTGCTGAGCAACCCCTGAATGCTAAATACCCCTGTTAGATGGTTAATAGGGGGACGAGCGGCCTGCAGGGAGAACTTCCAGCAGCCTTTCAATATATAAATGGAGCTTATAAGAAAGATGGAGAAAGGCATTTTGCCAGGGCCTGTGGTGGCAGGACAAGGGCTAAGGGGTTTAAACTGTAAGAGGCTAGACACAGATTGGATAAAAGGAAGAGGCTTTTTTATGATGAGGGTGGAGATGCGCTGGAACAGGTTGGCCAGACAAATTGTAGGTGCCTCATCCCTGGAAGTGCTTAAGGCCAGGCTGGATGGGGCTTTGAGAAACCTGGTATGGTGGAAAGATGTCCCTGCCCATGGCAGGGGGGTCAGGACTAGGTGATCTTTAAAGGTCATTTTTAACCCAAACCACTCTATGAGTCTGTAACATGGAAACTGGATCTTAGCTGCACTTCCACTGGAGATGTGTAATTCAACTCTGAGCTTCGGAGCTGTATGCACAGGGGCTATTCCTGTTGTCTGAAAATCCCTAAGAGGAGCTTACCAAGAGATAATAATTGTCTGCTTCATATTAAATGGTGGTAAGTGAAGGAACAAGAAGAAATCTTTCAAGGCTCAGGCACAGGCTTTATTAGTCAAAAGACAACTTCTCTTTACAATTATCTCCCCGTGAACAGAAGTGCAATCTGTCCTGTGAGAAACTGGATTATGTCCTCTAACCTGGTTTGCTGTTCTGTTTCAGTCATTGTTAAATGAGCTAGACCGAAGCATGGGGCGATACCGAGATGAAGTAAACCTCAAAACAGCCATCATGTCGTTTATCAACGCTGTTCTGAATGCGGGCGCTGGTGAGGTGAGTCACTGCCCTGGAAATTCCTTCTAAAATGTTATGTTTAAATTAGTTTACCTTGGAAATAGTTAGTAGATTAAGTCACAAATCTTGTGGTAGTGAGTGGATATAATTTGTGGAAAATAATGCTTAATTGTTAAGATCAGTCTTATAAATGTCTTTCATATTATTTCATTTCAAGCTTCTTCAGTATAGCATAGACTACTCACACTGAAGTGATTACTTTTTGTTGTTTTTTGGTTGGTTGGTTGGTTTTTTGCTGATTTGGTTGTGGGGTTTTTTTTTGTTTGTTTTAAGAACTGCAGAGCATTTACTTTTTTATTTCAGCCTCTTTAGAAGATATTTTGGTTTACCTTCAGAAATGTTCTGAAATGTTGTTTTGACTCAAAGCCAAACTCAAAGCATTTTAATTTTAAAATATCAAAGGGAGATATTTCAGAAAAAAGCCATGTTATTTTACTTTTATTAACAAGACTTCCTTGTGAGTCCGGATGATAGTTTAAATTGATCTATTTTATAAAAAGTGTTACTTTTGTGACGTGGGCTTTTTTTCTTTTTTGGTTAAACCACAACAGACAACAAGCTCATGAGAGCTGTCTGACAATGTATTTGTCTCTGTCTCTGGGAATCCTGTAACATCCCAGTGAACAGATGTCAGAGGTTTGTCAGAGTATGTGATTTTATGTATAGGGTTTTATGACAAATAAGCAGAAAAACTAGGAGGAAGACTGCAATACTGTTCATCTGTAGGCAGGAGGGGAACCTTTAATGGACTAGCAGAAAAAAAGCTAATAGCTTCTGTTCCTTATGGAATGACATGGAGTGTGCTGTCCTTATGACTGCATAAGCAAAATTCATAGTACGTTAATGTACTTTTAAGTGAAATGGAGGCAAAGGCATTGATTTCTTTTTTACTTACTTTACTGGAATTAATCATCCTGTGAATTTGGTGACAGGATAGAGAATATTAAAAAGGGAAGAACTGAAGTTTTAAGTAATTTTTTTTAAAATGTGATTGACAGCTTTTGAAAACAACTTGGTTTTCTCCCATTTTTAAGGACAATTTGGAGTTCCGATTGCACCTCCGATATGAGTTTCTAATGCTGGGAATTCAACCCGTCATTGACAAGCTCAGAGGACACGAGAATGCCACACTGGACAGGTAAGATTTATTTTTGGAGAACAGCTGCTGATGAACAGAAAGACTTCTTAGAAGCTCTTCTCTGTTTGAGACAGCTGTGTCTGTCTATTCCTGAAACTGACTCCCTAAAGAAACCCCAGTATTTATCCTTAAAATTTTAACATCAGCAGATGAAGTAGGAAACATACATACTAAGTTGGCAGAGGCTGCGGCAAAGGAGTTCTTCAATTGCTTTTCTTCTCAGCTGGGGATGGCAATCAGAATGAAAAACACAAAAAATATTCTAATTGTTCTCTCTTGAAGCAAAACTGAAACAAAAGCCTGTCCTGGTTGGAGGGAGGGAAGCCATTGAATTGAATTGAATTCATTGAGACTGAGTATGTGTGGTCTAAGTGCGGGTTCTGAGTTTCCAAGTTGTGTGTCTACAGTTTGCTGCAGAGCTGGAACCAAGAATATTATTTTTGATCTGCCACATTATAAGCAAGAATAAGAGAATCTGTCCTATGGGCAATCTGTATTCCTTTGGACACCAACCAGGAGTGTTTAGGAGGCGCTTAGGGCACTTTCGGATTTTACAAGTTAGTCAAGAGAATAACAGAGGTTTGCGAGGATCTCAGATGCCTGGATTACACAGACTCTTGTATCAGATCTATACGGGGGAATGTGCCTCAGCCTTTCTCCACATCATCTGCTATGCTCCAGTCTCTATGTAAGCCAGGTCCAGATGTTCAAATGTGTCACTCACCAGGTCACCCAGATCCAAACATCATCATGCTGCTGTGCTTATCAATAGGAATATCTGGAGACTGTTGTGAACTGGTCCACTGAATGCACCTCTGCTCCACTGTTAAAAAGAAACAACTTGTTAATGATCTAATAGATGGCTAGCAAGTATGGTGTGGACTTTTCAGAAATGTGTTTTCACTGCAGGCATTGCATTAATCAAAACCAGAATATCCCTTTCCTATTTTATGGGGATTTTTTGCATCTTAACACAGTGACTTAGGACAGTTACAGAGCATGGACACCTCTGCCAGCCTTTTCTTTTGGCCTGTCACTGAGCCCCTTGCCTTGCATACCTGTGACATCACTTCATGTAGGAAGGCCTTGCCAACTTCCACATGGTGTAGCTGAACTGAGGTGTTGCTTCTTCTCTAGTGACACACTTAGTTTCTAAATCTGAATCATGCAATGAACATTGGAAGATGTTTTGTTTTTCTGTTTCCTTTTAGACATTTAGATTTCTTTGAGATGGTCAGAAATGAAGATGACCTGGAGCTTGCCAAGCGGTTTGACCTGGTAAGTTTTTCTTTGGAGTACCTGAACTTGACAAAGCTGAACTTGCATCCACTTGGGATGCTTGGTGCAACTTTCTTTTGTGCTCCATAAAACTAATGTTTGACTTTGATGCTGAGAGTGGCCGATGCTCTTGTTTTCACTGTTTCTCATTTAGCAAGTAGCAGATTTGTGGTGTGTGAACAATGAAAACAGTGATCACACAAAAGGCTTCTGATGAGAGTCTTTGATAAAAACTTCTTTTGTTTGCCTGAATGTTCAGGAGTGAAGGAAGTTTTCACCCTGCTCTCAGCTTCTCAGTCCTGATGATCTGGATGCCTTCTAGTTTCAGACATCCCCTTTACAGGACTATGGGTGGAGTTTGGGCTATTTTCTTATACTCTTCCCAAGATTACATGAAACTCTGCTGAAGACTGTTGCCTCAGAGCCTGTGGAGACGATCAGTATTTTAGAATATATGGATTTTAAAGATGAACATAAAACAGAGACAATCTCTGGCATCAATAAAAAGCTGTAGGGTCCCAAATAGTTTAGTCTCCTCTTTCTTCGTGAACAGCTCTTGTGTCACACTGATACAGAACAACTGTCCCTTTCTTGCTTAGCTTCTACTATTTGTGCCACCAGTTCCTAGGACCCAAGTGTTTAGCTTGCTCCAGAACAGCTTCTTGGTGGCTTTTCATGCCCCCTGCCTTTCTAGCCCTTTACTTTGGGGATCTTTTCCATACTGGGTAGGGATGACAGTGGTGGTGTCAAAGACCCGTGTGCCTGTTACTGGAACTTGCGCTGGACATGGCAGGAGAATTTGCAGAGGTCCAGTTGCTGAAAACTTGCCTGTCTTTGTATTGATTGGATCTTTCACAGTTAAACAGGCTTTCACTGTGGATGGTTTTTCCTCTTCTCTCACTTCAGATCCACATTGATACAAAAAGTGCCTCTCAGATGTTTGAGTTGATCAAGAAGAGATTGAAGCACACAGACGCCTATCCCTATTTGTTATCCATCCTCCAGCACTGCTTGCAGATGCCATGTGAGTACATTTACAGATTGCCAGAGCAAGGGGTATTGGAGAACTGGTGAAGCTTTGGAGTAGGTACAAGTTCACAGATACCAGGGCACACATTGCGCTTGTCTCCCATTCAGAACTCGGCTGTGGCTAATGAACTTGGTATCTTACACTGACTCCATCCAGCAAAATTTTTATTGCCATACTTAGGGCAGCACTTTGACCTCTCAGCACTTGCAAATAAAATTAAGTAGCTGAGACATGCCAGTTAGTCATTGACAGAGCTTTCAATGATTTTAAATTACAAGTTTTAAAAAAGAGTCCTTGTGCTGTAGGTCTGGGAATTCCCAGATATAGATAGCATTTTGAATATTAAAAAAAGACACTGAGGATTTTTTCTGGTGAAACAATACAGTACTGAAAGCTGTTCTGCCACTGGGAAATTCCACAGTAAGTCTTCAGGCTGCTATCTCATAACAATGCATCACTGGAGGGCTCCTAAACTGAAAGTGAAAAATAATATTGGCATTTGTTTCCAAAGGAAGTGATAAGAATCTTCTTGTTAACTGCAATAAAATAATTCAGTTATGCATCCAGAGTGTAACAGCAAGATCACTGAAGAACTGCTTGCCTTGATCCTGTTCGAGATGAGGTGCTGGTCTTCCATCACTTTGATCCATATTTGAGCTGTCAGACTAAGAGTACATGAGGGAGATGTACTGTGGGTGTGCTTTTCAGAAAGAAGTGTGATATGTTCTCAGGCTTTTATTAGATTCAAGTACTGCTGTGTACAAATTCAAGCAATACTTTGTCTCAGTGGCCTCTTTGATATTACTCTTTAGAACAGCACTTGAGCTTTACATATTGACTGGGATTTTTGGTGGCAGAAGGACTAAATCCTGTTAGGCCAGGACAGGATTGTACTGGAGCAGTTTTAAAGAATCTAAAGATCTAGGTTATGTAACTTAGAGAGCTGAGGTGAACTTTGTGTTGCTCTGGCTCTTCTGTTTTGATATCCATGGGATCAGTCTCTTTGGTTCAATTTCTGTTCTTTATCTCTACACTTTCCAGTCATGTTTGTACAAATTTTTCATGCCACTTGAGTTTCACTGACCTGCAGATAACCAAGCACGCAGATAGAACATCTCATTGTTTTTACACTGCCCTCAACATCAAGCCCCAGAAAGCACTGAGTATGAGTTATCACAAAGGAATCCTTTTTATAGACATTTAAAATGCAAGTTATAGCTAACCTGTCAAAAGGGTTGCATAGCCTGAATGTGCAAATAAGGCACAAAGTTGCCTGTGCCTGTTATGTTCCAGTATGCTGGGTGATTGTAAATAATCTGCTAACAACTGTTCAGAGTTACTCTTAGTGTTCTGTAATTCACTGCATACAGGACCCAGATGAAAGGTGGGAAGGAAAGAATGCCAGTTTGTTGGCAGGTCTGTGCACCTTGGCATGGAATTGGAAGATCTCATGGGTTGGTCTTTTTTCCATACAGATAAGAGGAATGGAGGAAACTTCCAGCAGTGGCAGCTGTTGGACAGAATACTCCAACAAATTGTTCTTCAGGATGAACGAGGAGATGATCCAGATATAGCTCCATTGGAAAATTTCAATGTCAAAAATATCATTAAAATGTAAGCTGCGTTATTATTGTTTATTTCTGTTATGCTGGTATAAGGATATGATCAGTATGCAGGTGCTTAGGAAATAAAATATCATATGTGAGGACTTTCTTATTTCAACTTATAGCTTCTCATTGTCTTGTTAAGTAGTTAAGTCTTCCAAGTAGTTTCCTTCTAATGACATCTTACCTTGGCAGTATCTTCTAGGAAAGTCTTTGTTTTTGACTTCTAGTAAATGTTAATCTGGTTAGAAGAGCACAAAAAATGCTCAGATTTTATAAAAAGGCTTCCTCATGTGCCTTTTTTCATTCAGGATGCTCATGAAAGCTTTCCTTGATACTAAAAAATAATGTCATCATCTCTGTGTAGATCCCATTCCTCACTAATGAGCACATGGTTTAAAAAGGTTGCCAATAGGGGAAAGCAGTCCCCACTTGACACACAAAACCTCTTACCTCTTCATAAAATGTCTGTTTGCTCTCACCCACAGACTTGGTTGAGGGCATTACCATTATTTTTTCCCATAGGATGCATCATTTGAGAAGTCTAGCTACATGAGCTGGCTCTCATCTCAACTTCCCTGTTCTCAGTCCTTTTTTAGCCAAACTTTTGGATTCTTCATTTCATCCAACTGCCTCTGCAGGTAATTCATGGCCCATTACCCTTCCGAATTATCCACTGAAAAGAACATTTATAGAACATAAGTCCTATATGAAACCAAATTCTCTTGTACTAAAAATTTTACAGTTCCTCTTGTTGCAGGCATGAGCCAAAATCGAAACTGATTTCTAGTCATGGAAAAATACAGTGGTGTTGAATACCAGACTTCATTGTAGATTTCATGCCTGATCTTCCCTTTCTACTTTCATAGCTACTCCTCATTCTGCATATCTAATCAGTCCCCAGCATGCCCTGCATATTTTCTGTCAGAAATAGGAAATAGCTGTGCCATTATGAGATATGAGAATTGCCTTGTTACTGATATATTACCCAATAGAGAAGTGTTCTTCTTCCTTGTTAGAAAAAAAAATAGAACCACAGAAAGTAAGAGAAATGATGGCAATCTGGTCTTATGTTAAGGACAGGGTAATTTGTAACCTATAGCAACTGTGATTATTTTAGTGATGACTTCTCTCTTTCAAAATAAGTAGACTTGGCACTTTGAGGGCATTACCTGAAGATGGGAATGTGTCAGGTCTTTCTTCTCCAGCCATTCCTTTATCCCTTTTTATGACATTGAGTAACAAGGCATCATATTTATGTTAGCTATAGGCTAGGGAGCAGAATCTGGATCCAGAAGGACCACTGGCATGATCCTATATAAACTTGTACACTCACCAGGTTGCCTTTGGCTGATCACTATGCATAATGGCCACTTGTCTTTCAACCTGGGTTGCTCAGAAAAAGTTTAAATTATCTCATTTCATCTTTCAGGCTGGTGAATGAAAATGAAGTCAAACAGTGGAGGGATCAGGCAGAGAAATTCCGGAAAGGTGAGTGCATCCTCTGTGCTTGGATAGGCAGAAACGGAGGCAAGACTGATCCCAGTTCATTCACAGAGCAGCGAGCAGCAGAGCTGGGCACAACTTTTCCTTTTGCATACATTTTGTTCATGGTGAACAGTTTGTGTTTCACAGGATGGGGGTTCCCTCAGTCCTCACATGAAGTGATTTTACAGTCTCACTGAAACTTGGGCATTGCTGTCTTGATCACTGAAGGTCATTGTCAAGACAGTCAGACTCTATTTTCTTTTTCTTGCTCTCTTTATACATCTCTGCTTGAGCTGACAGATTTATCAGCTTTATTTCAGCATAACCTGCCTCTCCTCAGGGACTGTTCATGAGCTTTATTTCATCAGTCCCACTTGAATGTTCCCCCTAGACCATGCTGAGCTGATGAGCAGGCTAGAGAAGAAGGAGCGGGAATGCGAGACAAAGACCCAAGAGAAGGATGAAATGATGAAGACACTGAACAAAATGAAGGACAAGCTGCAGAAGGAATCCTTGGAGCTGCGCCAGACCCGAGACCAGATGAATGATCTGATGGCTCAACTTAATGAGTTCTCGGTATGAGACCAGGAGTGTTCCCCATCGTTGTTTAAAGGCTGCTAACGAGTGAATGATGAGCAAAAGCATATTTTGAATGAAGCACATCTAAGGGCACAATAGAGAATATTTAGAAGCTGCTCAGCTTTTAGCTGAGACCAAAATCTGGTGGTATAGTTGGTTAATGCATGGGCTGCTCCATTCCTTCTCCTTAGCCGCCTTCCTTGCAAGGGCTGCTGAGGCACACGTCCTCCTCCTCCTCCAGCCATAATTTTGACTCCTGAGTGGGGTAGCCCTGGTTGTTATTTCAGTGGAATAGAGAGAAACCTCCATGATACAAAAGTATATTTAGGGAAGAAACAGGATTCCTATTATGCTGCAAGAGCATCTGAACTGCCTTCGAGTTCTGCAAAAGTGACATTTGCAGATGCTCCCTCCTGTTTGGTGCTTCTTCTGTCCCAGCAGCGTGCCTGAGCCTCAACTCACCAGCGCGCAGCCCTGGAAAGTTAGACACTGCAGAAAGCAGATTCATTCCCTCCTCCCCTCCCCTCTCCCAGTTTGCATTAGTGGGGCCTAATGACAGGTATTCAATGTTTCAAACCCTTAGCTTTTAAACCCAGGAGTTCAAAAGTTCATAAGATTGAACTTTTCTCTTTTTTCATACATAAGGAGAAAATAATACATTTTGGCTTCTTTTACTAGCTTTCTGTTTTTCTGAGCCATTTATGGTTCCTTTTTTCAAGCTCTTCTCCACAACTCCAAGGGCTTGAAACTTTCTCTTAAATGAAAGCTGAGATTCCTCCCTTTATTACATGGCTTTGAGTGCAGGAGGCTTTAAAGAAAACATCAAATATTTTGAGAGTCGTAATAAAATCACATCAGCTGGCAACATGGAGTTATTGTGCCTTTTAAAATGTTTGCTTTCTTTTTCTCTGTGCTTTTATTTTCCAGCAAGGGGGCAGCATTTCCTTCCCACCCCCACCACCTCCTCCTCCAGGTGGCCCATTGGCTTTGTCCTCTTCTCACATGTCTGAGAATTTGCCACCGCTGCCACCTCCTCTGCCTTTCTCCAGCTGTCCCCCTCCTCCTGCTCCACCACCCCCTCCAGGAGGACCTCCTCCTCCACCAGGAGCACCACCTTTCTTCAGCATGGGGGTGCCACCACCTTCAACAACCACCTTCAGCACAGGTGGCCCCAGTCTGAAGAAGAAGTCTATCCCACAGCCTTCACATCCACTGAAATCCTTCAACTGGGCTAAGCTGAGTGAGGTAAGAAATTTCATTACTCAATTAATTTACTTTCTGAGTATTCCCCAGTGTTGATTATTGCCATGAAATGCAAAGTGATAGAAGCAAGTGTCTTTCTGTGGGCTCTGCTCAGTAGGAGTCAGTAATTGTCTTGAGGGAGTCTCCCCAGTTCTCCAGCAGCACAGTGCATCCCCTGTGATGAGCAAGGTGCTGGATAGATTGAGCTGCATGTCTCTGGGCATGCAAATGATCTGGTTAAGCGAAGCTGTAGTGGGGCTGAATATGTGAGTCAGAGCTGGACATCTCCAGGACTGGTGTGCCAGAGCTGCCCTCACTTGTGCACCAGGGAAAAGGATGAGCAGAGCCAATGTGGGCAAAACATGGTGAGAACCATCTGGAAAATCAGCCATCACCAAGGAGAGAAGGGTGTCCTGATTCTCCTCACTGTTTGTTCATTGCCATGGGGGAAGCTGCCTTTCTCCTTGAATTGTTAGAACTCTGTCTACTGGTGGTAAAACTCCAGGTTGACAAAAAAAACCCCAGAGGACTTGGATTCTTCCTGTTGCACTCATTTTCTTCTACCTTGGTTGTGTCCCCTTCTCCTTCACTTCTGTCTCTTCCCACTCTCTCTTTTTCCCTTCTTCTTTTCCCTCCCCTTCTCTTTAGGTCTTAATTTTTTAAAATGATTTAGAAAGAAAAAAAGTGTCTGTGTTGAGTTTGGATTGCTGCCTAGAAACCCAGGTTCTCTTTTAGACTGAAACTCACCCAGGGCCCAACTCTGGCATTTGGAATGAGTGTCCAGGGACCTCTGGAATGCCACAAGAATTCTCTCTCCCCCTCTCCCCTTTTCTTTAAAATAAAGTGAAGTGAAATATTTGCTGCACCGTCTGTGCTTGTCTGTCAAGGCCACGTGGGGGGTGTGGGAGAGAATGTAAGGACGAGGATTTATTTTCCTTTGCAGAACATGGGACTTAGTGCTCTGAAGAAAAGAAATAATAGCTAATATATGTATATATATGAATTTATATGAAAAAGAGAGAGTCACAGGTGTTTCTGTTTAGTGTACAGTAACTGTAGGCTTATCCTGCCCTCTGGATAAGAGTGAAGGCAGCTGTGCTAATAAAATTGAAGACCTGGGTGGTGGGATGGCTAAAAGACACTGTTGTGAGGAAGGCAAAATAGTTGGAAAAAGTGGCATAAGGGGGTGGGTCTTTCATTTTGGGGTGTCTCCCAGTGTTAGTGTTTTGAACCTGGTATGGTCTGTGCAAAATGGCAGAGCTTGTGGTGTCGATACAGGTGGCTCACATTGTTACTTGGGTTGCCCTTTGCTGTGTAATTATTTAATTTCACTGGCTGCTGGAGAAGCAGATATGTTTTGGTCATCTTCCTCAGTTATCCTAGATTTCCTGCTTCAGTATCTTTCTGTTCACATGGATATGAATCCTCTGAGCACAAAGTCATGAGTAAATTGGATGGGCCTTGTCGTGCCTTGTGTTACCTTTCCTGTACTTCTGTACTGTACTACTCTTGAACTGAGCTGTCAGAGTAGCCAGGCTTGAATGAATGAGGACTCACAACAAGCACCCTGTCTGGGAGCAGCACACCTCAAGTTTTTGAGCCCAGGAAACTGAGGTTTGGAAGTGTGCATAGTATTTCTGTGGTTTGTGGCAGGGTTTAACTTCCAGTTCACGTGAATACAATTTTTCCCCACAAAAACATTTTGAGGAACAATACATGAAACACAGCAAGGTGAGAAAACACAGTGTTGGCAACAGCTGTACATAAAGCTAGGGCTGCAAGCAGGTCAGCTGTTCAGCTCTCAGTTATCTCTGCATACTGTTTAGACCACCCTTCTCTAAGCAATGAGTACAGAGTCTCTCTCAGGAGGTTTTTCAAGTATGAAGTTGATGCCAGGACTGAGGCAGCCCACATGAGAGCAAACTCCTCTCTGTCCATGCAGCCTGCCTTGAGGGAGTGAGGGAAAGCCAACAGAGGCCAAGAGGAGCGTGGACATGGCCAGCTGAGAGGGATTTGTCTGCAATATACTTTCTCAGTAGTGGAATCAAGGCTGTTCTCCAGGGCAATTCATATGACACCTTTTTTTCCAATGCTGGTTTTGTCTTTGGAAGGAAAGAACTGAGCTGTTGGGTGTTAGGAGAAATATCAAATGTAGTCAAGCTCTTAGCAGTTGACAATAACAGATTGTCCACAGTTCCCATGGGCACCACAAAAAAAGGTTTGACTGGAAAGGATCTGTGCTTCTAACAAGGAAACTCCAACAGCCCAGTAATTTCCACTGAGAATTAGGGACTTTGTGCTAGCTTTGATGTGAGCTAATGATCAGTGGCAAAGACATTTAGATGCATGGATGGGCTGAGTTCTGATGAAGCCCTTCCACACCACAGCTCCATTCATACAGCCCTGTAGCATTGTCTGTGAATTCCATTCATACAGCACTACAGTAGTGCTGGTGCCAAGGCTCTCTTTTTTAAGAAAAAGATATTGCAATATAACCACTGTAATATCCTGGAAGGATTCCTTTCTTTGTGTCTGTGCAGCAATGCTCTCTCACTCTGAGTTTTACACAACACCAAAGGTCAATCAGGGACCGAACATTTATGGTTAATCCAAGCAATGGACTGGTTTCAAGAGCACTGGAAGTATGGATTAATAATTACCTATTTAATAAATATAAACATATTGATTTTATGGTCTCAGAGTAAATCAAGTCAGCCTTCAACTGCTCTGCTTGTTACCTCACAGCTGGAGAAGCAGCTTCCCATCAAGTGTCTGGTAATGACTCTCATCAGTGATGTCAGAGAGGCTTTCTTTAGCCAGCCCTAAACAGATGTCACTGAAATAGTTTCATAACAAAGGTATTTGTTCAACATACCATATAGGAATTTTTTAAAAACTCAAAACACACACACATAAAGACAAACCAAAACCACCAAACCTAAACCCCTGAAGCAGCCAGTCACATAAAGAGAAAATGTTCATTTTGACACTAATTTTTAAAAAAATATTTCTATAATGTTATCAATGATTCTGATTTATGGAACTTTCTTCCTAAGAGCAGCCTGAGGTTTATGGCATAAAATGATGAAGGACTACTGCTAGAAATTCAAAGTTAATGGAAAGAGTTCTCCATAATCTCATTGTGAAGCTACTTATAACAGCTGTGGTGGTGCCTAGGCCTACAATGAGATAAAAAAGATGTCTTGATTAAAAAACAGGCAAAAAATACAGTTTTTGCTTGAAGTGGATTTTTTCACACTTAAGAAAGCATCTAATATCAAGAGAAAAGTTTGGAAAATGTGCTTTGTTCATATCACTTTTGAGATTCTTAGTAGAATTCTGAACTGAAATTTTAAGTTGCTTCCACTTTTCTGGTTAATATTCTACAAATATTAACCCACTAATAAGCAGGATTGCCTGCTCCAGTATTCACAGAAGACTCATTGTTTCCATGGTTTCCCTGGACCTGCAAATCAAATGAAAGTACTGTAAGTTTTCACTCATGCTGTGAGCTTACTGAGGCATGATGGACTTTGATGCCTTCCAGAATATCATTATTTATCTATCAGGGTAAATAAAATCATCCTTTAGATGTAGCAGAGGACAGCTGGATACAATTTGCAGTGCCGTGAAACACTGTCATTTTCTAATGTCGGTAGGTCTGTCAGCAAACTGGGATTCACTGTCAAGGTGGAACGATGCAACTGCTACAGCAAGTGAATTGGTAAATGCAACATACCAAAAACTCAGCTTGACAGACCAAATGCCTTGTCAATACTTGTTCTCATAATAAGATGCTTCCTGACCTGGTATCTGTTACCATTTTGTTAGAGGATGCTGGGAAGTTCACAGGATTTGCTTCTCAAAGTGGGCCAAGACTTCCCAAAGCAGAGGAGCCACAGATCTTGGAAGACTTGTAGGATGAATAAATGAATGACTAAATAAATAAAAAGATAAAGATGGAGAAAAAAACATTGCAGACAAAATGACTGCTTTTTTTTAGTTTCTTTTTTCTTTTATTTTTTTTTTAAGGACGGAGGAAAAAAAAGAAAAGAAGGAATAAAGAATTTATTTTTAAATTGTTATTTAGGGACCATAAATATTTTTATGGTGCTGAGGGAATCATTTATCATAGCAACCACATTATACAAGTCTGTTTCTCTTAAAATGCTCTGTCTTCTCTGGCTGATGACAAGGAACTATCGGCCAGTTAATCCATAACTGTGTAAACTGTGTATCAAGAGTTCAGTCTAGGAAATTATCTGGCAGCAACATGGAAATTTTCAAGGACAGAGCTTATAGTAGAAATAGAAGGGACAGGCACATTGCAAGTGTTACGTGTAAAAAAGATTGTTTATACCTCTGCCTGCCTTGACTTTTCTTTGCCTGCATTAGCCCTAAAATTGGATTGCTTTGCTCAAAGTTCTGTTTGTGCACGCCATTGCAATGGGTGCTGCTTTGGAATTTGTCTTTCTGCTACAAGTAGCGTCTAAACCACCCTGTACAGGACCAGATTCAACCTGGCTCTTAAAATGAATCTAAATTGAAGTTAGAATCATTTTCACTGGGTTGTTTTCCTGGGAAAGTAGAGCGAGAATTACTCTCTGCAGTCCCTTTCTGAGTCTCAGAACTTCCTGTTTTGGCACCTTTGCAGTTCATTCAGACTAGACTTTTCTGTAGGACGTTTTCGCTGCTCTTGCCATTAGTGAGGAGACCTCACTCCCGTGAGATTTTTGCAGCTGGACAGGTAGATGGGCAAGACTCATGAGTCGCTGTCTCTTGAGTCACATCCAGCCTCTGCCAAACAGCATACAGCTTTTTGGCATCCTCAGGGCTCTATCCCAGTGATGACTCTAAGGACTCCTGTCAAGAAATATTCTACCATTTCAGTGTTTGATTGGAGAGTCTGAAATAGTGAGGCACTCAGAGAACTGCTCTGCTGTTCAAATACATCCCTCAGGATTTATAATTCATGGTTTACAAAGCCAGCCTGGAAATTGAATGAGAATGATCGCTCTGCCTGGATGCTTCTGGCTAAGATTGGCAGCAGAGTTCAGGGCTAGGATAAAATGAAAATTAATTTTGTCTCCTATTGCTTTGGCTGAGATGAGCCTCCCAGACTTGTTTGCCGTGTTACAGTCACATGTTCTTCCTACTACGGAAAGAAGAGCCACACTGATTGCAAGGGATGATACAATGATATTGGTGAGCCTGCTCGGGGATGGGTGCTGCTCCCATCTAGGATATGCTCTCACTATAAATAGCACTGCAGACACCCCTCCTTACCCTTAGGCACTCACAGGCTGCCTCTGGAGAAAGGGTGTTGGTTTTCCTCCACGGTGTCTGCCCTGCCAGGAATTTCCTCCAGAACACTTCACACTTTTATTTCTCCCTCATTTTATCCTCCTCAGGTTTGTTCCTTGCTCCTTGAGCCTTGTGGCTTCGCACATTTCCCTCATTCCTTTTGATGACTCTGAATGGGAAGTAGAGCCTGTTCCTAATTAGTTCTGATAATGAAGTGTTAACACACTTTGCTGTGTAGGTACAAGTCAGATGCTTCAGAGCTGGAACCTGTGTGAAGGTTTCATTGCTATCATCTGTGGTTCCTGGCTTTCTCTGCATCAGTGTTCTGCTGGCTCTTCATCTCCTGGGATTTCCTTAGGTCTTTTTTAACAATTCCTTTTGTCCATTTCTTTTTTCTTTTAATCAGCATTTTCATTATTTTTCCAGTTAACAAAGTACAATAAATATACGCTTCATAAACTAAATTAACTGAAGAATGGTGGTGTCAGGTGCGGAGAGCACCCAAAGCTTGTCCCACAAAACATGCACCTTAACAGTCAGTAGGAAGGAGAAGGTAGTTCAATCTTTTTGTCCTCTGCCAGGAAGGATATCTGTCCTGAGAATGTCAGCAGGACACCCAAGACCTTCACTTAGCTTAGGATGACTGCTGATTAGTTAATTCATGTACTACAGGAGCCTATTTGTTTTGGGGTTGGTGGGCAGCAAGTAGGAGGAGAAGTCTGTGCCTGTCTCCCTCCATGCTAACCATCTGCCAAACAGCTAGGCTTGTCAGCGTTCAGGATGATGTGTCATCACAAGGGTTGTGAACATTTCCAGTTGCTGTGAATGATGCTGTTTCAGGTATCGTTTGTGTCTATCTGACTTGACAAAGCCCTCATGTAGACAAGGGAGTTCATGTAATAGGAAACAGTTAGACTTCAAAGACTTAAAAGTAAAATAAAATAAAATTTTAAACTACTTTCACAGGCAGACAGAATGAAAACCACACACCCTTTTGGCTTCATAAGAGAACCTGGCAAAATTTGCAAAAGGAAAGATGTGTCTGGCGCTTGTCATGCATCACTGCTTTTCCTAAGCTTTTTCCTCCTGATGGTAACACTCTTTTCAGCATGACCACAATCTTTGTGTTAGACAGATGGCCACTCTTGAAAGAAAGTGTGCTGTGGGATCATGGATACTGCTTGAGATGTGGCCTGCTAGTCTTGGACTGTACCTTTTCATTAGAGGCTAGCTGTGATGAAAAATACAAAATAGTATGTTTAAAAACAAAACAAAAAAACCCCACTATTTTTTCCCCTTTGGCTCTTGAAACAAAGTGTGTCCTCTAAAATGACAGCAGTAGTACATAGGAATGTGACCAGTGAGGAGAAGGGAATGATCTATCCAAATGGGGTTGGATGTTCTTAGCTAAATACTTTTGCTATCTTGTTAAAATGTGTCCTTTTGTTTTAGGAGAGGATCCATGGCACAATCTGGAATGAGATTGATGATTTAAAGGCATTCAAGGTGCTGGATCTAGAAGATTTTGAAAAGATGTTCTCTGCGTATCAGAGGCACCAGGTAGGAGTGAACTCTTCCACAGCTTTTCTGTCTTGAATTTCTAAAAGAGAAAAGAACACATGGTAGTGGTCTCAGCCCTTGCCCACCTGCAGTCAGGCTGCATCATTTGATGCTCTGCCACTGTTCAAAAAGTCTGAAGACCAAAAGAAGTTGGGACAGGCACATGGGGCAGGGTCTAATCTTCTGTTATGGACAAACTTCGTACTAATGGGCAGGTCTCAGAGACAGCACCTACCAACAGGTAATGCTCTAGTTAATGTCAGTGGCCACTGGCTTCCAAAAGCTCTGGAGTTTTACATTTATATTTGCATATCAATCTTTCTGTTTCTCCCATTCATCCAGAGAAAAAAGGCTGTAATGCCTGGAGTATTGAGCAAGGTGACTGTATTAGCTGTCTTTCATCTTGTCTATTTTTTTCTTAAACAGCCAACTGCCCCAGCTGGCTAGGTGACAGAAACTGTCTGAATTACGGACTGTAGAACAGCATACTTTAAAAGTGGCCATTTATTAGAATGTCTTTTTTCCCTCCTCTTTTTCTTGGAAAGCAAGTCACTTTCAATCTGTCTATCTCTGCTGAATGAGATTTAGCAGCAGACGGATTATACTTTCACTCCTTGAACTCCCCCAGCTTTCATTTGCTTTTGGAATATTTTCAATGTTTTGTATGCTGCAGAACAGGATCATTACTCTGAAGTTTTGGGAAAAGACACAGACCTGACTGCCATAAATAACCTTTATGATTATTCCTTACAGTGATGATAATTACTTCATTAACTTACTCAGTACCTTAAAATTAACAATCCAACCCCTTGTCTTTGGATTTTCCATCTCCTCCCTTATCTCTTATATTTTTCTATCTAATCCAATAAACATAATGAATAACTCTTCTTATTTACTAGCTCACAGCCACATAGATAAGCTGTGAAGAATGCAATGTTAGCTGTTGCATTGGGGGATTTCATTTTTCATTCTGCATCTGCAAATAGCTGTTGCTGTTTCAGTGGGTCCCTCTCTCTTTCTGTAAATCCCATTCCTTGAAACAAGATCTTAGTTCACAGAGGGGAAGAAAGGCACACGAATCTTCAGTGCTGTTTCAAGATTGGATTTAGACTCTGTCCCAAGAGCTTCCATTCCAGTGTTTCAGGTGCAAACATTGCAGCTTCCTCACTATAAATGACCTTGCAAAGCCTTGCTTGCTTTTGTCCCCAGAGTCCAAAGCCAAAGCTGTCCTGGTCTCAGTTAGAATCATAATATTTATGGCTGTGTTACCAATCACTGGAAAGCAGCCTGAGCTATTCAGCCATAAACTAACCTGACCCTTACCCCTGCCTCCGTGGGTCTCTGAGCAGTACTCTTCCATCCTCATTAAACACACTTTATGACAGTGGCTCCAGACACTACAGTAACACTTATGTAAGCTACTTGTATTTTTGTGCAGTTAGACATCTTGCTGCCCTTCCAGCGTTTGTTGAGGTTTTTACATTATTTTGGGTTTTTTTTCTCCTTAAATATTTTGTTGTTATTAGTTTATGTGATACTTTCTTTTTCATCCATACTTGCTCCAGTGTGAACTGGATTTCAATCAACAAGTCCTCATCAATTCTTTTTTGATTTAGAGACCAGGCAACCAAAATTGCTTTTGAATTAAAAATTTATGAGAATTTTTTCAGTTTACACTTAGTCTTTTCTCCTGTTTTACTTTTGGAAATATTCCACTCTGACCAAGTATGTGTTTACTCTGGGTTTGTGACTTTTAAACTTCATCCAAATGTCTGTAAAGAAACTGCCCTTTTGCATCTTAAATGTTGAATGAGTAGAGATAAAGACATTTCTTTCTTTGCTGTTATTAACATATCTTCCATTTTTTTTCCAGTTTCATTTACATTAAATAATTTTTCTATTTTCCTAATTTTGTTAATGACAGAGGGTCTCTTCTCCTCTCTCAAGCCCAGTGTGTCCTTTTTGGTGGCTATGAGGGAAAGCAAAATTGTCCACTGTGCAGAATGCTGGACCAAATATTCTTATGCTTGTCTTTTGACCTTACACAAATATATCTTACTGTGTAATATTGACCTTTTGATTCAGTATAGCTGGTGTTTTCCTGGAGTACTGAATATGCCATGAAATAGTTGGAGTCTGTCATCCAGAAGTGCTGTAAGGCCTCTTTGGTGGTTACTGAGTGCTTTCAGAATACTTGGCTACAAGTTGTTAAAGGGTATAACACACCATTGAAACTAGTTGTTGCTTGTTACGCTTGTTAATACCCACAAACTGTGCCTGTGCATCAGGAGAGGAGAACTGACCCTCAAGTTATAACCTTGGCAGTTCTTTCAGTAAGGCTCTGGACTGGATTTGTAAAGGTATTTAAGCGTTATCCTAGTTAATATTTAAAGACCTAGGAGATTTATGCTTTGGAGACCAAATTTATTATTTTCAGAAAAGACCTAGGACTCTTAGTTCCCTGACATCTGCTGATTTAAAATATGCAAAGAAATGCTGAAATACCTTTGAACCATCTGGGCCAGTATTACTTGCTAAGCATTTTATGCTCTTAGAAAACAGTGTGTGTCTAAATTCAGCTGCTTTGTTAAACTTTGTATCTTTCTCTGTGCTAATTTTTGGCATGTTTCCTTCTTCGTTATTTGTGACTGCTGCCTGCATAGGACCTGCTAACTAACCCCTCCTCCTGTAAGCAGGTGAGTATCATTGTCTGCTTCCTGATCCTCTTGCCATGTGTTTAAGGTGAAATCCTGGATCATGCCATTATGGGGTCACAGCTCATGCTTCTCTTTCATATGCCCTTGCACTCTGCTTTCTTGATGGGGAAGGTAGTACGAAAAATTCTTTTAGCTGTATTATCTCTGTGATAGGAAGTAGTTCTTGTTCTTTCACTTGCTTATATCTCACTGCTGGTGTCTGTAGTCCCTTTTTTATGATCCTGAGGAAAAAAAAGACCAGGGACAAAGAAGAATGTCAGTGTGACCTCTTCCTTAACCAAAGTAATAGTCTCTCTAGTGGAGAACAAAAGGGGCTCTCAGGAGCCTTCACTCCCACTGTTCCCATCTGTGGTCCATCTGCTTTGGACACTGCTGAAGTCTTCAGATGCACTTACTAGCCATAGACTTTCTGATAAAGGAAATATTTCTTTGCATAGAACTGGGCACTTTGGCAGAAGGATTTGTGCCGTCTGAGGAGCAGAAGGGTTTGAATGGACAAGTGAAATCCTCAGAAAGTTCAGCAAAAGATTAAAATGTTTAGATAGAGATATTGGATTATGCATATGTCTTTAAACTGGCTACCTCTCAATTTATTTATCATCTTAAGCAAAATTCTTGGCAACAATTTTGGTAAGAGCAATGCTATCAGGAGAGGGTTGTTCGGATATGATCATAAGTGTCTCTGGTGGCTTCAGAAGAAAGTAGTTCTCACCATGAGTGCTCAGGGAACTGTATTTGGAAAGTCTAGTCAGGACTTTTGCCACATGGGGGAGGCTGACATGGCAGCATACCAAAACAAGTCAATAGGGTAGAAATAGTTCTCTGAAGTATTGATAATTGCCAGAAGCTAGGGTGCTGCCGTGGTATGAGTCTTCAGCTAACCAAAATCAAATTGTATTTGAAGCTAGGCACCAATGTGGTGATCATATTCCACATGTATAGTCATTTCAGCACTGAAATTTTAGTTGAGTTTTGAATTTGCAACTAAAATAACAAATCTGAAATACTCTTTGAAGGACATAACATAATGTTATCCCAGATGAGAAGATGGTAAAGGATGATGGTATAAAACTTAGTCCTCTTGTCTGTCAGGCTGACACCAGCTCCAACTGTTCTTGCTTTCAGGGCTTAGTCTCTCACATAAAAGCTGGTCACCACTGCCCCCTTGCTCCTCCTTTTCTGTTTCTGAGAAGATGTGGATAGTCCATATGCAATCTGTTTTCCTTCCTAAGCTTGGAATCTGGCTTTGGTAAAACCTGAGGCTTCATCTGCTTTTGCTTACACATAACTCCAAGTAGCTATAAATACCTCTCTCCTCAATAAGAGTTGAAGAGGATGTATTTTTAGATGAGTCAAGCCTTTATGACCAAGGAGTGGGCCATGTCCAAACAGTTCAGGTTATTCATCTGTGTTGAACCCTGTGGGTTGGGAGATTCAAAATGGCATGGAGGCTATTATATCAATTCCTGCTGGATGGCCCTTAGGAAAGCTGGCTAAACCCCTACCTCACATACATAGCCAAATGCTGAAACTTTTTTTCCTTTGGGATGGGTGCTGGTTGTCACTGTCCAGGTGTCCTTGTCTGCAAATATTAGCTAGTGAGGAACAGTGAAGCTTTTAAAAAAAAGAGCATAGACCAGCAAGTATCTTTCTTCCTTTCAATAGCTGCCCATCTCCGTATTCCCCTGTCATCCTCCCCTCAAACTGAGAAAACTCAGGAAAACTTCGAAATCTCTACATGCCACATTTTTCTGGGGACACTCCTCTTTTTGATATTGTTAGTTATTCTATCAGAAATAATAAACTTACTCAATGCCAATTTTGCCTTTTTTGGAAACACTATTTGATATACTGAGTAACACTGCAATTTTCTTTCTGCCAAGCGAGATGCTTTGGGCACATCTAGCAGAACTTACTGAGTGCATGTCTTCAGCTGGTTCATTGTACCTGCTTAAAAATGCCACTTGCTATTGGTGGTGGCTCACTGCAGCACTTTTGGCCATGGCTGCATGAGTCCTTTATATAGCCAGGAGCAACAGATTTGTGATAGCTGACTGTAACAATAACTGAAATGACAGCTAGCAATATGAACCTGTGATTTACATTGAACTTTCAAATACTTGGGTGTCAAAATCTCTTTAGAGAGTCGTCATGCTGATATAAGTAAGCCTTGAGTTTCAGAACCTTGAGTCCTGAGAGTGAATTCTGGAATGCACCCATTCTGTACGCTTGCCATGATCTAACATGTTTCCCTGAGTCTCTGCTATCGACCACTCCCAGGGACAGGATGCTGGGGTAGATGCACCTTCTGATCTGACTCAGCATGCTCACTGTTATGTGCTGAAAAAGAAGTCATGTTGCTTATTTGATGAGTGCATTCAAAGCTATATTATACTGGTAAATCTCAAGGCCTGACAATATGGATATAATGAAAAGGCATTTTTAAAATGGTTTCAGCAGCAGTTAGCTGGGGAAATAAAAACTGGATGGTCAGACTGAGTTTGCAAATATTTTATCTCTGTGTGTTGTGACAAATGTTCTGGACTGGATTTTCTAGGTTTTCTTCAGGTGATGAGTATGGCAATGGGGATATACTGACAACTATGGAAAAGAGTGATTTCTGTATGATCAAATTTATTAATTAGTTTTTAAAAGAGAAGATAGTTTAGATGTAGATTTTTACCATTTAATAAGATATAGTTAATAAGACAGATGCCATGGTGCCCTACTGTTTGCATCTCTCATACAATATAGATTGGTCAGATCCAATGGCAGCGTTAAGACATGACAGAATGGTTTTTATTGCTTGTGCTACAGCCTTTCAAGAGTGCTGTGTAACCCCTGGAGGGAGGCATCTACCAAGGGATATGCTGTGAGACCAGTGGGCTTCATCATAATGTTCCTGATTCTCCTGTCATGCCAGTTTATCACATTAACATAATTGTTGGTAGAGTGAGTCCAGTAGGTCAGAATCAGGTCTGGTATTTGGGATCAAAGATGATCTTATAGATGCTGATGAGTGATTTCTGTTTGTCTAGTAACACAGGATCTACCTACATGCTTTCTGCCTTTATCTCCTTTTCTGATCATGTGGGTGGATTTTTCTAGGTTGGGATGGGTTTGTTCATTACACTGAGCTAAGTCAATCAGTCTTGGGTGAGAAACATAATACTGATTGTTTTCCCTCCCTTTTGAAATACATGCAGAAAGAGATGGGCTCAACAGAAGACCTTTACCTCTCCACACGAAAGGTGAAAGAGCTCTCTGTGATTGATGGCCGGAGGGCCCAGAATTGTGTCATTCTCCTTTCCAAGTAAGTGTGCTAAGCCTTAGCTCACAGGGTGTGCCATGATCAATGCAGAGGCAAGAGGGGATGAAATTAAACAAATGGACGTGTTTCTTTTCCCAACTAGACCTGCTGTTTTATTACCTGCAGAGCCCCAGATAAACCTCTTTTATGGTGTCACAAAAGCACGTCTCTCATACGTGTGATCTCAATAAAAATATCCACACACGCACACATTTTGTGTGTCAACCAGGTGGGCACCAGCTTGTGTCTGAAGACCCCTCACCAGGAAGTGATCAGTACTCACTGGTAGATAAAAGCAGCTCTTTGGCAGTGCTTGCACTTCACTCTTAAGTGATGTGTCCCCCATGTTCTGTGTCTGTCATTTGTCTCTGTTCTGTTTCTTTCTAAATATTGCTCTGACCATCTCCCTGGAATACAGCAGAGCTGGGTGTGATGTTCATTTTTGACTTGTGGTGAGAACAGTGGTAAACACAGGCATTCATATTGAAGACCCTGCAGTGAGCTCAGCTGGTTAGAGCATGGTGCTAATAACATCAAGGTTGTGGTTTAAATTCCTGTATGGGCCATTTACTAAAGAGTTGGGCTCAGTGATCCTTGTGGGTCCCTTCCAAATCAGAATATTCTGTGAAGAATTAAGTCTTCTATTTGTAAATTAGGTTTTCAAAGCCAAAAGTTGCCTCTGTGTATTCCTGCAATGACTAATGCATTCAAATGCAGTGACATCAGGGCCCTCTATATTCTTTCATGTCTTTCTACCAACATGTGTACTGGGTTGGAGGTCTGTCACTGTATTTGTGCAGACACTGATCAAACTGAGAACGTTGCCTTTCCTACCAAAGGAGGGACAGCAAGGCTGGAGACAGAACCTGGCAAAGCTGTGGCAGTACTGAGCAGCAAAACTGTTTCACTGGGCAGTAGAAAATGTGGGTTCACGTGGATGTGATGCTTGTCTGCTAGCAGTTAAAAGCAAGGTTGCAGCCAGACCACCAGGGCTGGAGTGAGTTCTTTCCCTTGCTTAGTGAAACCCACGGAGGCTCTCATTATGCTCCTTATGTGGCATTAGCCGGCCTGTCAGCAGGACCCCCACCATCTAAACTGTCAGTGAGGCAAGGCTTTCATTTCTCTCTCTGCAGCAGTTGCCAACACGTGTCTTTGCTGGTGTTGGCAGCTGA
Organism: Oriolus oriolus; assembly: GCA_013400235.1. NCBI lineage: Eukaryota > Metazoa > Chordata > Aves > Passeriformes > Corvidae > Oriolus > Oriolus oriolus. The sequence goes on from VXBT01010974.1 coordinate 698,588, forward strand.
CTGAGGCTGGGGCAGAGGAATGGGGAGACATAAGGGCAACAGGATTTTCATGCTGTGTGACGGACCTACTGAATTGTGTCTAGGGTTCAGATTAGCTCTGTTAGCAGGTGGAACATTTCCTAGAAGTGGTAACATTGTGTTGCAGTTGGCTGGGCTGAGGAGGATCCAGGAAGGTGGTCCATGACTTGGTACGGCACTAGATATTTATTTTGTAAAAATTTTCTGTTGCCAAAACAAAAGCAGTGTGGGCAGCAGCAATGTATGTTTTTCAACATTCACCTCCTATGCAAGTCTGGGCAATCTTACCTGAGAAGAATCCTCTCTATACAGCAAGAGTAAAAGGACAGTTTCTGTGTTTTGTCTTTCTTTTTGCTGCCTCCAGCAGCAGGGTCATAGAAGCATGAACCTTGCACTTCAAGATACATGGCATGTGTTCACCCTAGGTGTGCCATGAAGTTAGTGCACCTTGACCTGCTAGTCTGGACTCAAACCAGAGGTGAAAAACTGTGGTTTGTGACTGTCAGCTTCTCCACTAGGAAATATCCTGCTCTTATCATTAGCATAATGGATGGATGACAGAGATTTGGAGACTGAGGTGTCCCTATGGAGCCTGCAAGTTTGCATTGTGCCCTGTTAACTTTGCTGCTGTGGTATTGGAAACAACAACTGCCAGGGCTATCCCGCTGGGTTAGATAATTTAATGTTTGTACCAGACAGTGTTACACCCAGAATATCAGAAATATCCTACAGGTTGGCCCAGGATTGGTATTCCTCCCCAAACTTCCCTTTTAAATGCAACCAGAAAAGCAAAAATCTTTGAGAAGTAAAATAGCACCTTTACATTCTTGCCTCTTTTTCTGCTGTTTGTCATTATATGGTTCTATTATTAAAGACAGGAATTGGGAGGAATGGCTGCAGACAATAATTGAAAGGGCTTTATAACCCCTTGGCAGGTTTTTTCATTACCCCACTTCTTCCTTGAGGTTAGATCCTGAAGGAGAGACACTCCCAGCCAAATCATCCCTGCTTGCTGCCATGCACTTGCTGCTCCTGCAGCACACCTCACACACGTGCATGGGGGTGTGCACACACATGCGGTGAGAGGGAATTTAAAACTGGTGACAAACAAAAGGAGTTTGTGCAACCTGGAGCTGCAGCCCCAGATTTCAGGTTGCCTCAGTATCTGCCAGCAGCTGTTTCCAATTGACTCTTACTGTGCATATATCCCTGTAGTTTATTCCCCCTTTGTTTACACTAAACTGTCGTGTCCTTTAAAGTAAAATAGCAGCATGGGTTGGGTTTTCTTTCCCTCCCCTACTCAAATGTTTTTGTTTTACTAACACTGTGTTAGAAGAGGTCAGGCAGAGCTCGTATTTCATATGGTCCAACAAGCCAAAACCTAGCAAGAATGAGAAATAGATGTCTCTTGCTTTCTTTTGCAGAGAGACTCCAGCATGGTAGGCTGAAAAGAGATGAAAATTGAATTGCTAGTTGATTTTTGCTGACATTTAACAGATTGATAAACCCTCCTCCCCAATCTCATCTCTGTTTCCATAGAAAAAATACCTTTCAACTACTTGATAGTAGCATCTTTCAGTTTTCCTGCAGAGGAAGGATTAAATTGTCCTTGTTTAATGGAGCCTGATGGATCTAAACCAAATCTCTGTTCCATAGGCCATCTTCAAAGGCTTTAAAAAGCATAAGATGAGTTTATCTCACAGTACTTCCAGTAGGCCATAGTTCAAGCCGGACATGAAACCATCTGTTTGTGGTGAGTTCAGGCACCCACCAGTTTCAAATTTAGCTTTCTTAATGGCATTTCAAACATACAGTTGTTCGTCACACTGGAAATCTGCTATCTCTCATGAATTTCCTGATGCCTTCAGTTTCCACCAGGCTGGAGTTTTATTGCCAGACTTGTGTGGTCTGGAAGAGTCATCCCAGATCCCCATATTTCCCTGCTTTCACCTGGCAGCTGGAAATTTCTCTCACCATTATGGCTTCTCCCTGCCTCCATTACTTAAGTAATGGATAATATTTTCACTGCTCTGTTTTTGTAGTGCCATTTCTTTAAAAGTTCTTGCAGAACATGCCCAATATATGTATTGTTTACTGTCTTGCTCTGTGAAATGCTCTGGAGAGACTCAGTTCCATGAGACATCTTGCTTGGAAGAAGGCTGAATGTATACTTATGGAACTTCTTTGTACACATTATTTTGCATGAATTCCAGCAAAATAATTATGTCAGTGTTCTTCCGACATAATGTGATGTGTTTGTTATTCCTGTGGCCTAGTGAGTCAGCAGTAACCTTCTCAAGAGGCTGGAAACAGTAGGAGTGCTAGCAAAATGTCATAAAACCAGTAGTAGCAGAAGGCAGAATCTGACTACACAGATTAAATAGTTTTAAATGTGAATGTGGCAATAGACAGGTACTAGCAGGCAGCTTTACCAAATGTTTGTGGCTTTTTCAATTCAAACATCAGTAAGGGAGAAGAAAAAAGGCTTGGGCAGAATTTCCAATGAGAATGCAAAAGAGATCAAGTATTTTTCTCACATCACTGTACCTCCTCAGTGCTTTTAAACTCTTTCAGTTGAGACATTAAGGGGACAAGCCATTCACCCAATGTCAGTCTCCATGTACTGGCTTTGCATGCCTCCAGTCCCGCTGTGCCTTTCTGCCACGTGACAATTCAGTGTTCACCCTTGTTTTAAGGTAAATTTGAAGCAGTATGATGTTCTGGAATACAGAACATATCTTGATAAAGAAACAGCTGATTGGACTAAGCAGTTCTGTTCCTCAGTGTGCTGTACTGAAAAACAAGGAGGACAAGAAAAGAAAAGCCTGTTTCTTTCTGCACTCTCCAGAATACTTCCACAGTGAAGTGCTGAAAAGGCACTGGTGGATTTTTTTCCTAACATGTTGACATAATGGTGTAAGATGTACCTGGTAAAATATCCTGGCTGCTGTCCCACAAACATTAGAGCACTGTTGTCTTTACTGATGAGATGAGTTGGCAACTGAGATAAGAGGATGTGGAAAGAGTTTTCTTTCTGTCTTCTGGCTGAATGTGCCATTAGACCAGCCTGGCTCATTAATGCTGCTTCTGAGAGGAGGCCTTTATGGGGCAGAGACAATGAGTATTTCCAAAATGTAGATATTGAACAGTCTGCAGCCTGGGAGTTGTACGGAGCCTTGGGAGAGCTCAGGAGTTAAGAGATGGCTTATGTCTCAGTCACAAAGTTCAGAAATGAATTAAGTAGTAACCTGTGTGAAATGGCTTGTGGAGATGGAGAATTCTGCAGTCAATAAAAGCTAAGATTTGGGTGAGCTGTACGAACTGGCCATGGGACTAAGCTAAGTATCAATCAGTGCCTCTGACTGTCACAGCTGCTACTGTTGGCATCTCTTGGAAGCACTGTAGTTCAGTAGGAGGTATAAAATGTCCTTGATACATGATAATCAGTCTCTTCCCCAAGGTAAAGGAACAGAGGGTCTGTGATCCCTGTGGTATAGGAGCTTAACATAGCTGCAACAAAACGCCAGTTCTCTGCTAGTGGGACAGCATGCTTCCTTCAAAAGCTAAGAAAGATCCAAGGAACAAGCCCATGAAGTAACTCACTTTTTCCTTGGAGGGGGAGATGGTTAATGAGTGACAAGCATTTTGCTTTGATTCATGGGAGGGAGAAATGCAGGGGGGAGGTTGCTGTGAGTTAAATCAATGGATATATTTAAGGAGAAAAAATGAGCGAGCGCTGGATGTCTGTAAGGGAAGTTGATGTAAAACTGCAGCATGTCTCCCAGGCATGTTCCGAGTCAGGCTGCCGGCATTCTCCAAGAGGACGAAACAATAAACCACTTGATGTCTGCAAGTGAAGCTGGTGTTAAATCAGTCGAGGTGTCCTGGGGAGATTAGTGATGAATTACTCTGCAGAGTCAATAGAGATTATTTATGAAGCCAGAGGGGATAGAGGGAGGCAGGCTAAGTACCATATCAGAAGTTATTTGGTACTTGTTGAGCTTTAACATTGCTTGAAGATGACTCAAGCAGTTGGACTTCCATATGCTGCCACCAGATGTACGGGTGAGGGAAGAAGGAGGGAGTATTCTCGGTAAAGATCCTTTTCCTTCCTCATCTGACCAGTGTCAGGCTCCTGTTGAACAAAAACAGGCAGTTTCTGTGCTATGAATGAATGTGCTGCAGCTGAGGAAAGGGGCACTGTATTTTCTTCTGGTCACATTTACTTCCTGTGTTGTGATCCCAGAATACATGATTTAGAGGAGTGTAAGGCAGAGGGAATACAGCTTGAATTGTGTGCTGTTCCAAATTGAGTTACCTCCAGCAGCTGGAGGAAGAGTGCCTGGATCTGCAAAGCTTGTAAGAAAGTCATTGCAGCTTTCCAATAGATACCAAAATGTAATTTCTGTAGTGTAAATTTTTGGGCCATAATTCCACTTTAATTTTGCCGTCTCTCTCATATGAGTTTTAGGCTCTGAGGGATGCCTCTTTACAGTTTTAAATGGAAAGATTTTACGCATCTGCTTTAGGTTCTTCTTTAATCAGTTCACCTGTTTCTGTTTAAAAGCAGCACATCTGTTTCACATTACTGTTGGCCATCTTTAAGATCTGCTGCATGGCTGGGCACGAGTTTTGAAAATACAAGAAGAATCACTTGATTAACAATTCTTTGGCCAGTTATTCAGACAGTTTTTAAGTGGGAAGATCTGTGTTTTGTGTCATTGTTGCTTTCGAAATGCATCCTGTCCCAGAAGAACAAGCCCATTTTGGAAGAGTAAGATTGTTCTGCTGTAAAACCTTCCATACTAGTAATTAGATTGGTAATAATCTAGGATGCACACCTGCAGGCACCATGACCCTGCTGCAGTCCTGTAAGTGACCAAGTTAAACTGCTTCTCGGCAGGGGGCTGGCAGGCTTTCTGCTTTGCTCTACTGTGGGCTAAACCATTGAAACCAGATGTTTTTCTGCTGATGGCTGGCGGGGCACAGAATCATCCAAGAAATCAAAGTGTTTGTATAACTCTCTGTCCTTGGGGCTCTCGATTATTTTTGAACAGAAGATGTTTTCAAGTGTATTTAGTGCTGATGCTTGGGCTTCTAGACAAAACAGCAAGATCAGTGGTAATATATGCAACACTGTTGGGTTGATGTACCTCAAACCTGTTTATTTGGTCCTGTTTACTGCATCCCCAAACACACACAGAGGTACTTGCACTGTGTAATGGGTGGTCAGTGAGTAATTGCTTGAGTTATTTGCATGGAAAACACATGAAACTCACCCTTATTCTTTTTAACCTCTGTTAAAAGTACCAACAAAACCCCTCCAGCCTGGTGTTAATGGGTTGCTTTATTTCATTCCCTCTCACAGACTGTGTGCCTGTGTTACAAGATAAATCTAATCTGCAGACTCCAGATTCTGGAAAATGCAAAGGTGCGCTCTAAAGAGAAAATAACAAAATGGAGCACTTTAAAACTTCAGGCACCAAATTGTTTGGGCATGTGTATATGTGTCTCCTAGGGACCAGGCCCACAGCCACCAATTTCAGCCCTTATCTGGTCGCAGTGTTTGATCAGTTCAGGGTCACGTTGCCATGAAATTTACAATTCACTATTTAAGCCAAAAGTAACCCTTCCATTTTCTGATTGAGGCTGTTGAGCTTTATGCAGAACCTCGTGTATGGAAGATTGTTTTTTTGATCCACAGTCAAACTAATGGCCTGAAGTAAAAAGTTTCCAACCTTTTCATTGTAAAACTTTTAACCCTTATATCTCATCTGAGCATGGCCCAATCATGAAGCTTTTCTGGAAATTCAGTACTTTATCTTGCTTAGCTGGTATCAGTTTGCCCTCCTTGTGAAAAGATGACATGATGACCAGCTAGGAACACAATAAGAGCAATTAGTTGAGAGATGTAATACTTACAAGATTTCAAATGTCTGTTGATTCATATTTTAGTTTCCAGCTGTTGGTTATATTGGGCAATGTTAAAATGTTTTAAGTTTCTTAGATTTAGTAATATTTCCTGTCTCTAAAAATAAAGCTTTTTCTTTTGTTTTTACCTAGTTCCAAAAATATGACTCTATCTAAATGCAAATGGCAATGTGAAATTTCAACATGAAACTTCTTAGCACTGAAGACAAAACCATTTTGCCTCGTGCATCAGCTTGTCTCTTATTTATATTTCCATTTTCTCTTTCGGCTGTTAATTAATTATATAGATTGTAGAAGGTCCATGGAGACTGTAGACCTCACTCGTCAAATATTTCTGTTTACACTCTACTGTTTCAGTCCCAAAACTGAGATTTTCTTGTGGATAGCCTTTCCTTTGTGGTTCACTTCAATCTTCCCTACTCTCCTGAAATGACTGTGGGTCATGGGTTGGGGTTGGTGGGACACAGTTTCTCACTTGTACATTTCTTTGTTGACATCTGCTCTGAGAACCACCAAGTTCATTTCAAATATCCGTCAAGCAACATCTTGGTAATCACAAATTTTGACTCCTCCTAATCTGCCCTGGATTTCAAGTGGAGACCTTGAGTCTTCTTTTCTTTATTGATTCTGTGTTCAGTTGTAGCTGCTGACCCCGACTCACTGCACACAGATGGACAGGAGTAGGTGGTATGGAGAGGGTAATCTTAGTACCTCAGATAACATTTAAAAGCTCTTGTTTTCAGAGCTTGTTTCACACTGGATATGAAACATGGATATGCAGATGCTGTCTGTTCCTTTGTCATCTGTCGCTGGTGGCAGAGTGAACTTACCTAGCGCAAGCAGTTTTCTTGCAAGAAAACCCATTCTCAATAAGGGAGTTTTCAGTCCCATTATTTTTTATTCTGGGAAATGCTTTAATATTCACAAGCCAGAGTGTTACATGAGCTCAGGGTCATAAGTCACATGGAGATGAAGGGTTTTACTATAGCAAAAGAACTTTATGAGGGAGGTATCTGGTATGGGGGAACCTGGAAGCACTTTTGATCTGTGAGGACCTGATTGTTATTAATCACTATCTGATTTTTGATGTGTGTTTGATTAACTGAAGAGGATAAAAATATATTATCCATAAAACCCCTGTCTTTAGAACTGATTTGTTCTTCTTATTGAATATTCTAGAATAGCAACTTCACAGTAGAGCTTGCTGTGGTGGCTGCATGCCTGTCTAGTGCAGCATTTCAGGCTTCCTACTTTCTGAATTGTCAGAGTCACTTAAACTTTGCACTAATGGTACAATGTTGATACTTTTGAAAGGCTGAAGCTGTCTAATGAAGAAATCAGACAAGCAATCTTGAAGATGGATGAACAAGAAGACCTAGCGAAAGATATGCTTGAGCAGGTGAGAAAGATTAAAGTCAGATATAACTTATTTTTAGGTCCTTCACTGCCTTTTCTCAAGTGGATGTATGTACTGGCGCTGCTGGTTTATCTGCAGATCAGAACTTGGCCCTGTCATGTCAGTGGAGCTGCACATGGGAGCATGAGAAAAGTATTTTTCCCAGTGTTGTCGGATATATCTCTGTTATGTAACTGTATTTGTATCAGGTTGATTTCCTAAGTTTTCTCTTCCTGGTGCAAAATTTGCATGATTACAGGTGGTATGAGGTTCCTTTTCATGTCCTCTATTTTTCCATAATTTTTCCCATCTCTACTTTTTCCTGCTGGTTATTTGTTGTTGCTGTTGTTTTCCTTATCTCTTTTCTTTACTGTCCTTTTTCTTCATCTCCCTTCTCTGCTTGCAGCTTTTCTATTGGGAAGTGCCAGGAACCAGGCCATGTAGGTTACTGGTTAGAGCCAGGACTAGAAGGGATCTCGCAGGAACACTAGAAGGGGAGTCGAGGACTTCCATCCCCAGCACGTGGTTGACTGTATAACTTGTGAGGGAAAAAAACCCCACAATTAAACCACCATTGCCCAGTTTCCATTTATAGAAGGTGGCAGATGATGCTTTGACCAAAGAGAGATGTGATAAAGTTCCTTAGGAGTGTGCAAAACATTGTAATTATGAACTGTCAAAATAAATGTGATTCCTTCTTTCTGTGCAGATACAGTGTTTAATCATGCACAAAAAGCTTTTCCATTTTGGAAATTTATAGCCTACTTGTCATGTTATGTGAATGATCACAGCTGCTCCAGAAGTCACTGCAAGCTTCTGATGCTCCACATCTTGGAATATCACATATTTGCGGAGTGCAATAAAGTATTAACGAGTGGTAAAAAGCAAAGTGCTCGATATGCCGTGTGAGCAGTTCTTGTGGGTGTGTGCTGGGGCTGCATGCAGGGCAGTATTTATAACCATACTAAAGCACAACTACCACCAGATATGTCAAAAATCTGTCAAAGTATGAGCTTTTAAGGTCAGCATATGAATAGCAGCCAGTGTCAGACGCATATCCAGTTGCTTGGTTATTGTTTATTGTTTCAGCAGTGTAGGGCATACCCAAGAGAGATAGATGAGGCTTTGTGTGTACTCTGCGATAGGCACGATGGGTACTTCACACTGTTTGGGACACATCCTGCTCTTGTTTGCACCAATCTAAACTCCAAGTAGGGCTGTGGGAATCAAGCTCTCTATGTACTTCCCCTTACTTACTGGGTGAGTTGCAGTAGCACTTGGCCTTTAGGATTTTGAAATGGGAAATTCCCCATAGAATTAAAAATTAATCTTAATGAGGTCAGTGAAGGATAAAGACAGAACAGCAAGCAAAGGTTTGGAAAAGGTCAGTTTTGTAGACACAGCTGCACTTTTTTGAAGTTATGGTCACATGGCTGAGTCAATGTAATGCTTCCCAGTGGTAGCAGAGAAATCTGAGGGCTCTCTCTCTCCACCAGGGTTTGTTTGTGCCTCTCTGTCCCCCTCTCATTTTCCTTGGATCTCACATCTCAGTGTATGGTTTGTGTCTCTCACTCTAGCTACTGAAGTTCGTTCCTGAAAAGAGCGATACTGACCTGCTGGAGGAGCACAAACACGAAATCGAGCGCATGGCCCGGGCGGATCGTTTTCTCTTTGAAATGAGCAGGTCTGTTTGATACATTATGGGAAAGTGCATGCAGGACTTCTTGGAAGCAGCTGTAATTGTTATTGAAAATGGATCATCTGGCACTGGGGGGGAATGTGCAAGACTGTGGGCCAGCATTATACCCTGTGTTTCCCAGAAGTCCATAAATGTTACAAATGTTTCCGTTCATGACACAAACTTTATTGACAAGAAGCACTCTCTGTGCATAAGGGCCTGTCCCCTGATGAAGAGCAGAAATCTGCCTCCTCTGACTAAATTTGTTCACAAGAAGAAATGCAGATCCAAGTATCAGATGTAGTGTAGCCAGGGGCCAGGATTTCATGTAGATCCCTTTTTCTGTTCAGCTATCTCATCTCCTCATCCTCTGACCCTCTTTCTTGTTTCAACTTTGCTACACCTCTGGTGAGGATTAACATCTTCTTCTGCTAATTGAGGTATAGCTGGCATCTCCCCTGACTCTCATATTTTGAAAGTAGTGGGAATTCTTCCAGCTCCTTTTCAGCTGAGATCAAAACATGACTTGAGGTCCACCATTTTCATAACAAGATTGATTATGTAGTGTTATGTGTTTGAACTATGTCCATAATCCCTTGGATTCATGGGACTGAACATCCAACCATTAAATTATGTGGGGAGCATACTAGCCCTGGACTTCAAGAGTTCCAGTTCAGTGTTGGCTTTCCTCTGCCCTTCATGCAGGATTGACCACTACCAGCAGCGGCTGCAAGCATTATTCTTTAAGAAGAAGTTTCCAGAGAGGCTGGCAGAAGCAAAACCAAAAGTGGAAGGTATGGGTTAAAAAGCTTTGGCTAAGAGTTGGGCAGAGGGGCAGGGAAGGTCAAGAGACACTTGTCTTCAAAGGAGATGCTGTTGCATGAGTGCTGTGTTTGTAGAGCCAGTGAGCCCAAGGCATGTCATATCCTAAGAAATTAATTCTATCTGACACTCTTCTTTCACCCATTGACTTAATAAAGTCAGTTTCATGATTGTTATGCTGTAAATATGACCTGACAGATATGACAGCATGTTATTAGGCTGTGCTGAGCTGCCAAAAACTTTCATGGCCGTTCTGTGCAGGTCAGCCTTCCCTTTTCACCCTCAAGTCCTTGCACCTTCCCTCTTCAAAGGGCACTTAGAATAGATACCTCAGGACAGCGATACTCTGTGTAACCTAGAAGCAGGGGAGGTGTATGGCTTCTGTACCACATCCATGGTTATTGCAGAGAAGAGGTGAGTGTATTCTACTCTGCACTTTCAGATGAGCTCAAGCCTTCCCTCTGTTCTCACTGGCTGTGCTTTTAGGGTACGGGGTCCAGGAGAACAGCCTTCATCCTGTGTTCAGAGAAGCTTCCTGCAAGCTAGATGTAGTGCATTTTTCTTCCAGCTGTCCTGACTCTGGGGGTGTGTGGGTGCAGGAAGGACAGTGCACAGACAGTGCTGCAGCATTTGTTGTGCAATAGGTAGATGGGCATTTCAGGATATTTCAAATTATGGGCCCAAGCATGTTAAAAACAGCCACTGTCCAATAACCTGTTCTTCTTTTTTCTCTCTTTCCAAGCCATTCTTCTGGCATCCAAAGAACTCATCCGAAGCCAGCGTTTGAGGCAGCTCCTGGAGGTAGTTCTCGCCTTCGGGAATTACATGAACAAGGGCCAAAGGGGAAGTGCTTATGGCTTCAAAGTCTCCAGCCTGAACAAAATTGCGGACACCAAATCCAGCATAGACAGGTAGGGTAAAAGGCCATAAATACATTGGTTACTGTGCTGCTGCATCTCTTGTCATGTTAATGAAAATGGGTTTTTCTTTGGTTTTAGCTCTGAAGACAACTGAAAATAATGTCTTATTTGGCACTTAAGTAGTGCTTTTCAGTCTAAAAAATTCTACAGCAATTAAGACCAGCCATTAACACAGCAACCAAATTCTGTTGTTTCTCTGGATAATGCACATCTGATGCTGGATTGTGTTTCTGCAACCCTATGCAAAGATGACAAAATGTAGTATTTCACAAATAACTGAAATAAGTTTGAGGAGAAGGAGGATTTCTCCGGAATTTGCTGTTTATACCAAAGTTTTATGGCCGTGGTTTTGCAAAAAAAAAAGAAAACACAAAGAAAACCTGAATGCAATTTTATGTCTCCTGTGAAGCATGGCATATGTTTCTGATGCAGGACTGTCATAAACTTTCTCTCTACGTACACTACTAATGAAACCACAAGGCATAGCTCAGAGTGACTGATCCTGGTTGTATCTAGGGCAGATAAGGAAAACAGCTTGTTTGGGAATGTGGAGCTTACTGTTTATTGACATGGACTGCAGGTCTTACAGTGTCACCCTATGTTTTCCCCCATATCCCCACACTGGTTCTGGAAATTAATCCACCTGAGACTGAGCAGAGCATATGACTTTTGGACTCCAGCAGCACTAAGGTTTTCCTTGGAGATCTGTTACCCTGGTTCTTACTAATTTGCACCTTTCTTGAATTTTAAGACCTGCTGAGACCATAGGTGTGGTGAAATGACTTCAGGCTGTGACAGAATGAATGGTGGCAGTAAAAAATCATAGGAAATTCATCCCTACGTAATAGAGTTTGAACTAACAGAGTACTGTTTTGAGTACCAAAATGTCCTTTCTGTATTCCAAGGCTAACACTTGTATAGCTAATGTTGAACTCTTTTTTTGCCTTACTGTAGTTTGGCTAGATTTTTCCATGTATTAAATATCCTGTGCAGATTCTGTTCTCTCACCAGTTCCCAGCTCCCAGGCTCCAGTCTGTGTGAAGCAGTGGCCATCTGCTATCTTCCCTGTCAGTTAACCACACAACACCCACCTAAAGTAGCTGTTATGGCTGTCTGTTCTCTTTACATGCAGAATTCCTTTTTTACAAATTTCATTAAAGCTTCTCCTGCATCCCTCATCCGTCTCAATTCTGTCTGCTCTGACTTGGGCTGCAGTTGGTTTTGTGTTAGTGAGCCTGACCACTATTCATAAGCTGTTTCATTACTGCAGTAGTTTTCTTTGCAGCTTCTCTGATCTCCAGGAACCTTTTTCTCTTCTTAGTTAACTCTCAGGTTTTTTTTCCCACATTGCCTCTGAGGACAGCTTGCTTCTCCCTTACAAGTTAATGTCCCTTTAGTACTAGTAGTTGTTTATTCTCTGAAGTATCTGGTGACAAATATTATACTGTGTTATGCAATCTTCTTTTCTGTTACACCATCTACACAGATGGATAGAAGCATGCTGGTGTTTCTAGAATAAATTAAGATACAGTATATTGCTTGAGGTTTTAGGAAGGATGGTTTATAAAGGAGTAATTCATTTTAGTCTCTTATACTTTTCTTTTGATAGCAGAGCTGCTAACTGCTGATACATTGTTTATTTTGTCCAGTCGAGAACATTTGCTGAATATTTTTCACTGATTTGTCACAATCCTTTCACCATCCTTTCCTTCTCATGACCGCCTTCCTTCTCATTTCTACCTTCTGTTTTTATTTTGTTTTCTTTAGGAACATTACACTCTTGCACTACTTAATTATGATCTTCGAAAAGAATTATCCAGATATCCTAGACATACAGTCTGAGTTGCAGCATCTTCCAGAAGCAGCAAAAGTCAAGTAAGTCCAGTGCCATTAATTCTCAGAGCTGGAGTTCACAGTGATTTTTGTTAACTTAATTATCATAATTTTTTTTTGTTTCTGTCTTCTAAACCCATGGCCAGCCTTACGGTTGTAATGCCTTTGCTGTAGATAACTAAATTGACAACTTTACTCAGATACGCCTATATCTACTTTATTTCTGAATCAGACATTGTAACTAGGCTGGATGTTGTTCATAATTCACTCACCATATTCTATGGTTGTTCATCTAAGTGTGCTATTTTTTTCTGGGTAATTGCAGGTTTGTTTCTCAGACAGGGTCAATTAGGCACAGAGGCTACAGTAAATCTTTTTCGGGAAGATTGTTCAAACTTTTGCACAAATCAATCTTGCACAGAAATGTGGAATGGTCCATTCAATTCAGTGGCCCATTTCTGGAAGTGTTTGTGAAAAATGATTGCAGAGGCCATCCCCCAAAATACTAACATTTTTTTTCTTTCCAAATCACTGCTCAAAAAATATGATGCATATTATTTACCCAGACATGATTCTTTGTGTAAGGAACTAGTCCAACTAATGAAAGAGAAGTGAAAAATAAATGTATTTTCACATTTAAAAGGCATTTATTAATTTAGTGGTGGTTTTGGGATGTAAGCTACTACTTCCCAAATATCTGGAGGGGATGCCTGCTGACTCACAAAGAGGTACTCACTAGTTATGTGGAAATTAAATACTTATTTTGCTCACAAGTGCTAGAAAAAAACTCCTGTTTGTATATGATGAGCAGAAACTCAGCATAACATTTGTGTCTAGGGAAGCAGGTATGAACATTAACAGTACGTTTCCATGCTCAGTTACAGTGTAAGCTGGCCCGGACTGCCATATGGCAGAAGTGCAGATGGAAAAAACAATGTTTGGACTGTGAGGGAGAAAAAAAGTCAAACATAAATGTACTGCTAATGGGATTTAGTAGTTATATGGTGTTAGAATCATATGTAGAGATAATCTGAGACTCCAGTCATGCGTGTGCTAAAGCTGTGCTCCTTGCTTATATGTCAGCTGATCACTGCAAGCTGGCCGTGTGGCATACACTCCTTGTTGAAGGGTTAGGCTCGGCTCGCAGGGCAGATGTTCTGAGGGCACCCCCCCTTTCCTTCCCAGGAAAATCCCAGCCTTCAGTGTGACCACAGGCAAGCAGGGTCTGCCTCATCTTACATCTCATACAAAAAGTAGCACAGAGCATGAATAGATCCCCTTCCCCTCGTTTCGAGTCATCTGGTGTGGCTGGTGCCAGAGGCCGGATGCCAGACTTGATGGGCCAGTGGTCTGTGCTGCTGCACAGTTCCTGTACCCCTGTGTAACACTGATCTTTTTGTTTTATCTGCTCTGCCTCTGTCTCCTGTGCAGCCTGGTAGAGCTGGAGAAGGAAGTCAACAACATAAAGACTGGATTGAAAGCTGTTGAAACTGTGAGTATCTGAAGGTTTCCAAAGCGCCATACTTAAAATATCTCTCTCAGAATCAGGGGCACTATATATTTTATGATAAGATAAAGTGGGCTTTCTTTTTTCATTCCTTTCCATTCCATTCCAGAATGCATTAACCAAGAAAAAACAAATAAAAGCTTCTCATGTGGAGCTCCTGCTGATGATCTTAGCAGAGTTAAGGCTAATGAAAAGCTTGTTTGATCTCAACCTGGAAAGTAAAAGGACAGTTTGACAAATGGCATGGACTGAAAGAAGAAATAAAATTCTTGCTCTTTCTTACTGAGGGATAGATGGCTGCTGAGCAAGTGTTTCACATGGCTCTTGGAGTAGTAGTAAGCTGGTAGTGCTGTGTTATATGCAACCCTAACCTCTATCTTAAGCACTTTTTGGGAAGGCAAAGGGAAAGATAGAAACTAGTTAAAGATGAAGCAGCTGAGCTGGCAAGCAAAGCAACAATGGTGAGGTTTTTCCTGCTACTAATGAAAGCCAGTTGCTGGGAATTGCATTGGGTGATTTCTGTGCAAGGATTACCTGTTTATAAGGAACTAACACAGGACCCTCCAGTCCTCATTCACCATGAGACAGGCAGCGATGAGTTCATTTTTCTTTCATGTGACCTGAATTTGCTTTTGCCTCTGGGAGTAGAGGAAGGGATCTTTGTCCTGTCAGCAGCCCCCGGGCTGTCTGGCTGTTGCAAGCAGTTCGTCATCTAATTAACCAGTGATCCTCCTGTGAAAAAACCCCAAACTTTCCCAACCTTTTTCTGGATTGTTGGGGTAAGGGAGAATGCAGCAATGAGAAGAAATACTGCTCCATACATGGAGTATAGTGCTAGGGAATTAAAAGCACCTGTAGAGGGAAGGCTGACATGGAGTTCAGGACATGAAGAGAGGTCCAGTTTTTGGCTGGGACAGACAATTCTCCCCCTTTGAAATGTGAGTAGCTAATTCTGTTTTGCTTTCTTTCATCAGATTATTTGTCCTTTTGCCTTTACAGCAAATTTTTCTTCTCTTTTCTGTGCATGGGTTCCATGGGCAACCTCTCCTTCCCATCTTCCTGCCTCAGTCTTCTGCCTTCCATGGTATTTTTCTTCTGAGGCTGCCAGCACCTCCCAGTCTGCTTGCTCAGTTCGTGGTTTTCTGGCGTGTAAAAAGCAGGACTATAGCAACAATAGAAGATCACTGTCAGGTGGAAGGGGGAGGGGGGAAGGTGTGATTCTTGATTCTATTCCAGTGTGTTCTCACCACAGCCTTGGCTCCAGTGACTGGTGTTTCTTCAAGGCCCCTTAAGAATAGAAACCTAAAAATAGTTTCACAGTCAGATGTTCTTAAAGGTACTACGAACCATTTGCCTTCCTGGACTTGCAGCTCACTTTTTTGTAAAAATAAGATACATTCATTTTCAAGACATTCACGCAGCTGTTGCCTTTGTGTAGGATGCTCCCAGAAGGACAGATAAGTAGTGGAAGGGAATTCTGTCAGCAGAAACCTTCTCTCACACAGCAAGGAGATCATAACCACCACTTGAGAAATGATTACCATGGCTGAATCATTTCATACCTCTAGAGAGCCAGCAACACAGCCCACCAGGGCCAGTTCCGGCCTCTGTTGTGCTACTATGATTAGTAGAGACCATTTCTGGAAGATACAGAGGAATTTGTTATTCTGTGGTGTCACTCTCTGGCTGATTACATAGTCATACTGGTTCCTTGTGTGGGTTTTAAGGTTTTTTGCATTTTGGGATAATTATTCTGCAGGGAAGAACTGAATTTGAAATCAAAGAGCAGACCACCTAATCTTAATTTTACTTTGAAAAACACTGCTCTCCAGTAACAGTGCCAAATGCCATAGCTTTCAACAGTGAGTAAGATGACAGAATTGTTATACTTACCTGCCAGAGGAAGGGGGAAGGAGAGAGTGGAGCCACTTTCAGCTAAAATAAGCTTAAAAAATTAGAATGGAAGAGAGTGGCTGAAAAAAATATGCACAGTTCTTAGAAGCATGTGAAGTGACATTCCTTGTATTTGTAAGGTCCATTTCAAAGTGATTGTAACATCAAAACAAGTCACTGCAAAATGATGTACTGAGCAGTGCTCCCAGGACTGTCCCTTGTGATGTGTTAGGAAAACCAGCAGAGAAGAGGATGTAATATAAAGCAGGGGAAGTAGCACTTCTTTAATGTGGGCTTTCTCTGGCCACCTCCTCACTGCTTTTCCTGCCCCTTTTCTGCTTTGTGGTCTTTCCTTGTGGTGGTTACATTCTCTTTCCAACTCACAGCAGACCAAAAGATATATCATGTCGGATTTTAGATTGTTGATGGCCAGAATAATTCTTGGCATTCAGCAGCACAGTGTGGAGCAAATCTCAAGATGTTTCTCAGCACAGATGCTTATAAACCTACCCATAGATGCTTATAAACCTACCCATTTGGTTCTGTGAACTACTATTTTGACAACCAGTAACAGAGAGCACCCAACATGCATGGAGCTAGAGTTGCAGCCAGCACAAAGATACTTTTTTCCAAAGGGAACAGAGGGTCAGATTGTAACTTGACCTGCTGCTTCATGCTGCTTTCCCTACAGAGAAAGTCAGGCTTTATCATCCCCACTGATTATTCAGCTGAGAGTAAAGATGGGGCCCAGATTACAATTTCATTGTCCCCATGAGACTGTCAACCGCACACAAGCCAAGCACAGGCATGGGAGATTTCCAGTCTCACTATAAATTAGTCAGTTTGAGGAGCTCTGTAGCTCTCTCCGTGTTTCAAGCATGGTGATTAAAGTAAGGGAAGAGATAGCTATGGGTAATCTTGGCTTAAAACTAAAAAACTTGAGCCAGAAGGAAAGAATCTTACAATCAGTTTTTTTCTTTTTGTAGGTAGCAGACAAATAGATCTTTGTTTCCTATGGTTTTATGTATTCTTTCTTTCCTTTACCATAACTCTTAGCACAATGGCCTCAGTTTATAACTCTGTCACTTTTATGACATCCAGGCTAATGCTTAGCAGGGTGCTAACAAATGTTGCACCTGGCATCTGTCTGCTTGTCTTTCAGTGGGAGAACCAATTTTGATGTCTTTTTGTTGTTCACCTGGTGCTTTTCAGAGAAATAAAGAAGAGCACATTTCCCCAAGTATACAGCATTTTAATTCACCATAGGAAGAGAGGATGGAGCAAAACTCACTATTAGAAATCCTAAAGTCATTTGCTACACAAAGCTCTTTATCATTTGTCATTTTGCATAGGAAAAAAAAACGCAGCACTTCATGTAGTTGATGCTTAAATTATAAAGTTGCTTTAGAAACTTAGCATGTTGATGGCTTTCTTGGGAGTGGTTGTTGTTTGAGGATAAGTGAAACTGTAACCAGGACCTTCCTTCATCCTTCCTTGACCTCTCCTCTCTTGCCTAAAAACTTCTGACTTAGTGAGAAAGTGGTTTCTAAGTTAGAGCTCTGGATGAATGTGGGAGCAGAGCATGCTCTGCAGTGAGTGAAACAGATGGACTTGCCTGCTCCCTTCCTCATCACTGAGGAATCTTTGACACTTGCCTGTTTCTATCTCTTACTTCTCTTTCAGGAACTGGATTATCAGAAGAGACGCATGCGAGAATCAGGGGACAGGTTTGTTCCTGTCATGAGCGATTTCATCACCGTGGCCAGTTTCAGCTTCTCAGAGTTAGAAGACCTTCTCAACGAAGCTAGAGACAAGGTAAGAATTCCTTCTGAAGTGTTTAGAGTTTCACCAGCTCAGTCAAAAGCCTGAATTAAAATGGAAACAGCCATTTAAGGTGCTGGGACTGCAGTGGAAACTTAATAGACACTGAAAATTGTTTAGGCTGAAGTTTCTTATTTTTTCTAATGTGGTCCATGTCCATTTAGAACATATTTTGTGATTAAAAGAAGGATCAGTGCTCTTACCCACTTCTTTCTAATCTTCCTTAACTTTATTCTTGTGCGGCATAGAATTGCAATGGCAGTACCCACAACAGGATACTGCACCTTGCCACGGTGTGGAAGGGAATGCCTTTTAAGCCATTGCTGAAAAAGGGGTCCTTTGTTAGTGGTGGTGACTTCATATCTTTTTACCTTCTGCTTCTGACTGCATTCCACTCTGCTGATTCAGCTGGGGACATCTGTGCTTTGTCTCTTTCCTTTAAAAATGTACCTCTGGGTAGTTTGGTGTCCTGGTTTCAGCTGGGATAGAGTTAATTTTCTTCTTAGTGGCTGGTACAGTGCTACACCAGCTATGCTTGATCTTTTCCCATTCTCTGTTACTGGGTGTATTTCAGTACAAAGATAGAAATCCCAAACATGTGTGGTTTGTCTGAAGTTCCTGGATTCTTCTTACGCACCCAGAACCACGTGCATGTTATTCTTCAGGTGCTGCTGCAATTGTCCTTTCACTGTCTGCGTCTCCATTACCAGATTGGTACACCTAAGGAGGTGCTTGTTCTTTGCTGATGGCTGGAGTCTGGCACTAATCCTTCTGTCACTCAGCTGAATGAGGAAGAATTTATATGAGAAGATCATAAGCATATGAAAATGTTTAGAGAAGAGCAAGTTTTAAAGTAAATGATATGTAATGGCAAATCTGCCCTTGTTGGCTGGCATGTTAAAACTGCTTGGCTGTATGAAGCAAATGTGTTATTTCTTTTGGATCGAATTGTTTCCACACTGGTGTCAGTCCTTTCAGTGTTATAGGACCTATTGCATTATTAATGAAAGCTGTGCTGTTGGATCAGTTGGCTTTAGATTTTGAAAATATAGGCTGAGGATCTAGACAGTAGGACTTCTCACTCATCCAGTTCCTCTGCAGTAGTGTTGTTTTGTGATTCAGAAACACTTCCTTGCTGTGGAGATAAACTTGGTCATAGTGACTCACAGCTGCAAACGCAGGAGCCGCTGGCTCTCAGTGAGGGCTGCCCTGGCAAGCACCAGTGGGGCAGGAGCTATTGCAACACTCAGAAGGCAAAGCTGGGCAGTCCCAACACCACTGAGGTTGTAAAAAAATTCTGGGGAGAATAACATGACTAATTTTTTCACAGAATCATAGAATGGTTTGGACGGGAAGGGACCTAAAAGATCATCTAGTTCCAACCTCCTCCCCCCAGCCATGGGCAGGGACACCTCCAGCTAGACTGGCTCTGGCTCAGAGCCCCCTCCAGCCTGGCCCTGAACACTTCCATTTTTCATTGTTGTCATGTTGCTTGAGAGGATTCAAACTACTTGCAGTATAATAATGTTCACACCATACTGGCTTTCTAAGCACAAAAGTAAATTTTACATTTGGTGACTCCACTAAATTTACTGAGAAAAACTTGGTTTTATATGGTTTGGGGGCTTCTGTATTATGACTGGGTAAATTTTTCAACTTCATTATAGCTAGGCACCCATTTCTGGAAGAATATTCACTCTGTCCATGGCTTAGCCTGCACACTTTTGGTTTGGTGTTAAAGATGGTGGTGCTCCTTTCTTTTTGGCACACCAGGACAAAAAGCCAATGCAGATTCTTTATAAGTTCAGTTGGGGGTTAAAAACCAGCAAGTAGTACATGTCCAGCACAGCAATGCAACTTTTCTTGATCAGGCACTTGCAGGAAAAATGCCATTCTTTTGCTTTAAAAATAACCAGAGAAACTCCTTGCAGACGGACCAGTATGTCTGGAAGTTGTTGCATGCTTTTTCAGACACAGCCAACATAAAGCACTCAACATAAAGAGATGTTTTATTTTAATGACTATAACATGCTTAGGAAACGTTACTCTACCTTCTCCTCACACACCCCTGCTATGTTTGAACACGCACTATTCCAGCTTCTGCTCAACCTATGGCTTTGGTTCTTCCACTGGCAAAAAGCTGCTTTTGGACTCCTGTAAGGGAACTGTCTGTCCTTACCAGTGTTGAGCTATTTCTCATGTTTGCTTCATGTTATTTTGGCCCTCTCTTCTTCCTCTTTTTCCCCTTTTTTTTTTCTTAAAAAAGAACAAAAAAGGAAAAAGAAAGCTGGAAATTTTCAACAAACCAGATGTGCTTTGCAAAGCTTATAACATCTTCCAACCTCAATGGGCTCTCTGTGCTTGTTGAATCACAAGCTTTTTTCTTACCATGGAAACCTAATGAACTAGCCAATTAAAGGAAGAGAGGGACCAAGACATCTGATTATCCTGCTCTTTTTTCACTTCCTCAAAGCAAAGCAAATTGAGCAAAAAAGGTAGTGGGGCAGGGAGGACTTTGAAAAATATCTGAATAAGCCTAGGAAGAACTGGCCGGACTCACAGATTTATTAATAATAATGAAGCCCTAGTTTTAACAGCTGGAGTTGGATATGCTAAATATAGATGTGGCTAATTGATTACCATGAGTTAATCAGAGCCATGTTTCCTCAGCTGGGATTTAAAACAATATAACTTACCTTTTCAAACTGAGGAAGTTTTTATATTTTTTAAAAACTTTTTCAGTATTAGCAAAAGTAATTTATTTAGTTATGGAAACAATCCATTACCAAGGTGTGCTGCTGACCTTCTCAGAAGACAATATTTTTCACAATCCCATGCAGTACCTTTTTGGCCTTTTTGCTTAAACAGAACCGTTCGAAGTCAGTGGCCATAGGGAGGAAGTGATATCTTAAATTTAAAGGGCCAGGTTGCCAGATGCAGGCATCCATGTTTGCAGAGGAAGCCTTGTAACTGTACTTATCTTCATGCAGTAAACAGATGGCTTGGTTAAGAACTGATTGAAAACTTAGACCAACTCTCTAAACAGGCTTTCTTGCACAGCTGGTTCTTGTTCTTTTTGTGTCTTTCTCACTTTCAATACCACTTTATAGGGGAGTATATAGATTAGATCAAGGGATAATGTTTTCTGCCATTTCCCATAAACTGGAAGGTGGGGGCAGGAGAAAGTGAAACTCTGCCTCGGAATCCTTCATCATTTTTTATGTGTTTGAACAGATGAAAAATTGATTTTTTTTTACATAAGAAAGAAGAGGTTGAATTTTATTCATGAAAATTTTTCTCTGTGTTTCCTGTGGGGAAGCAATGAAAATTCCCAAGCAGAGGAAGAGTAACCTCCCATGGTATGAATTTTACTTTTTTTCTTGACAAAGGTGACATTTGCCCTATATGAAACTTTACTGTGTACTTAAATATTGACAGGTATGAACTTAGATCATTAGACTTCCTCAGAACTGTTCTGCTTTGTGCTTGGTTTATAGCAAACCTGTTTTTAAGACACTTTGGATCTTGTTAGGAGTACAAAGTCTGCTTGGTCAGATATTGCCATTCCTCTGCTGAATGTCAAACTTAAGCCACTCTCTATAGACACACTGTGGAGACTACTGCCTGGGCAAGGTGGGTAGGAAAAGTGTCCATTCCCTGTCTTTCTGATGACAGTTCCTCTCAATCAAGGTATTTGCAATGATGGAGAAAGGAGTTCAGAATCTGCACGTACATTTAATAAGCTTAGCACCTACAGTAACTGTTTTGAAGAACAGCGAGGCAGTGAAAGCCTGCTGAGTGAAACCCATTTGAGAAAATAGTCATTAATGGCAGAATGCTATCAAGCACAAAGAAATGCTACAGTCCAAGTGCCAGTTATAGGCTGCGAACTTTAGCTGTGCATTTTAGGGACTGGTGTTTTCTGGGGAAAATGAATAGGGAATGTATCAGGACAGAGACTGAGGAAGTCAAGATGAGGTATCCTACAAAAGGCACCACCAGCCATTTGGTAAATAAATCACATAGCTGTTGTACAGTAACTTAGAACTTCAGATGCTGCAGTGCAGGTTGGCATCTAACCTTTGAGAAATGTTTAGACCACCTGTAGCTCAATTTTGGGGCTGCCAGCATCACTATTAGACTCCTGGGAGAATCCTTTTAAGAGTATTTAGGCACAAGAAGAGCTGGGACCAGCCCTGCCTGAAATTGGCAGGGCTCTTTCCATTAACTGATCTGAATTTGTCCCACAAAGAGAAAAGACATTTATTTGACCTGCCTCAGTACTGAATTCGTGTCTTCACAAGACCAAACTCAAGATTACTTGTCTGGGGAATACAGTTTGTGTTCCATGGGTACATGGTATGATTCATTTGTGTATTGGCTCCTCCTGCAACAGCAGACAGCACAGACAGCAGGAAATTTTTATCATGGCTCTTTTTCCTCCTCCTCATAGAGCCCCATTCCTGCCGTTTCCAGAGGTCTTCTGCCACTGTTTAACATTTCGTTGGCAAGCACGGCAGAGTTTGTGTGTGCTGCTGTCCCGCTTTCCCTCTCCTTGCTAAAATGGCTTTTTAAAATAAACAACTGTCTAAACGATTTGCTTTGGCAAGAGGATAAATTCAGTGGAAAGTTTGGCAGAGGAAGCAGAACTGGCACTGAGCTCGTGGACCTGTTATATCATGGAGCTTGGGGGCCCTTATGGTGTGGAAATGAATTTTTTAATGAAAAAAAGATATACCATTCTATGTTACAGTGGAAAACCTGCTGAAACAGTTTTCCATTTTGCTTTTGCCCATGTCGTCTGTCCCCAAATGACTTCAGGAATAAGCAAGTTTCAGCCCTTGTTCCACAATATTACAGCACATCACAAAATTCTGGGAAGCATTTTGCACGCATGAGGACTTAGCTACAGATTTCACAACTGTGCACAAGAGCTGGTGTTGTTTGGCAGGAAATCTGCCCATGGAACAGTCAAGCAATTTGTACAGGGTGACACAAGTCCTGTGACAGAGAGCAGAAGAGAGGGCTGGGATCCAGAGCACCTTGGTCTGTGCCACGTTGCCTCTTAATGCCCTGAGTGAGGCAGGCAGTGTGATTTCAGCCACTGTGGGCAGGTAGAAGCCTGAGCTTTGTAGCAGCATTGGGAAGGCTGTCTGCAGCAGCTCACTGCCCCTCATCCCAGCACCGGTGCTTTGGAAAAGCACATGTGGTCACAGAACCAGAATTACAGAGAAGTAGAAGAAGTAATAAAGCCACAGGGGTCTGTTGCAGTTTAAACAGCGAAAAGACAGCATGTCTCTCTTTACAATAGTGCATTAGATTGATGCAGGGCCCTACAGATGTGAACAACTGATTTTTTGCCATTTGCTATATCAGATTAGTGGGGCGACACTTTCCGTTCTGTAACGAATGGAGAACACAAGGCTCAGAAAGGATGCATGAGTTCCCAAGCCACATCATGGGCAGAGCTGGCAGCAGAAGCTGGATCTCCTGACTTGCCTTCCTCTGCTCAGTCAGCTTTTTTTCTAGAGGGGGTAGAGAAAGAAGGAGAATGTTTATTTCAGTGAACTCCAGATTTTTCCTTTTGTAGTTATTTTAGGTCACCCAGCTCACAGATTTTTTGCTTTTCGTCTTTCACTGCTTTACAGTAAGTGATTGTGACCTACTAAGCCCTGTGTTACCGGGCACCAAAGACAGGCTGTTCTCAGCCTCCTTGCTGCTGCTTAGAGACCACAACGCCTTAGACTCATGAGTGTCTCTGGAAGGCTCCCAGGCTGCTGGGTCTTCCCAGCACACCACCACTGTTCCTCCTCTGAGTGGCAGAGAGGAGGCAGTGGCAAAAGCCCCTCTTGCCAGTGTGACACAAACTAGCTGGTGCTAGCTGGTGACAGGCCTTGTGCAGAACATTTGCAGACAACACCACCCTCTAAAGGAAACTTCCATCTATGTAGGATCCAAGAGCCCCAGGCAAGGAACTCCTGCCTTTTCAACCTCCAGCTCCCTTAAGTGACTAGAAAACCCCTGTGGACATTCATGGAGTCAACTAGCTCATTTCTGTGTGCCCCCTCACTCACCTTTGCTGAGCACAGGAGGAACACGGGATAGAGGCAGTGCACTGCAAGGTGCAAAAGCCATCTCCTGTGGGCTGCCCCTCCACTTCAGGCTTCGCAGCAGTTGAACAAGCCTTCTTTCTAGCTGGCAGCTCTAGTCACTGCTCTTAATTTGTGCCTTACTTTCAACTTTCGCAGGAGTTAACGATAAATTACGTGGGAAGAGATTCCAGGTAGCACATCCTCTGTGAGCAATGAGCTTCAGGTGCTTTGAGTGTTCAAGCAGTGGTGGCAGTGCCTGTGCTGAAGTCTTTCTCTGGCACTTCCCTGCCTCCCTGGCTGATTGTCACACTGGAGCAAGCAGGACAAGAAAACAGAGCATATGGAGATGCTTTATCTCCCTCTGTGGTATTTACAGCCTGTATTCTCTCTATCAAAGAGCTGGTGCTGGTTCAGTGTGGGTTACTGTAGACTGCTGCACTTCCCTAATATTCAAAGAGCCTACATGTAGATTATATACAGATAAAATTACAGAGAGGGGTGGGGAGAGGGTGTAGGTGTGTCTACTTGTGTGTATGTCTTCAGAGGCTCCAGAGAAAAGGAGTTAAACAGAGGAGTAATCTGTTGCTGTTTCTATGTAGGGTTTCCTTCAACTCCTGCCATGTTTGGTAGCTCAAAGCAACTTGCATTTCTTCCAGCACTTTTTTTCTAAGATTCTTTGGGTTCTTTGTTTGTTTCTGGCTGAGAACACAGCCTTTTTAAAGAAAAAAAGGATCTATTGCTTCAAACTGTTTTGTGGGCCTGGCAGGGATAGCAGAGAAGGGAAGATGCTGAATCTCTCAGGCTGTGCCAGAAGGAAGTTGCTTTCCTTGGAGATTTCTTCCCCCTGCAGTTGACTGGGAGACATTGTTTATGCTTTACCTGGTACAGGGCCAGAGGGGTTTATAAGACCTGCTTCCAAACTCATTTTGTGCTGGGATCAGAGCCTGAACTGTTCTTAGTGTCTTTTCCATTCTGCAAGAGCACCCACATAAGGAAGGAAAGGGAAACTGAGCTGTTTTAGTATGAGCTGAATACATGCATGAGAGAACTTGAAGACAGTCCGTAGCCTGGTTTGGTAAATGTTGAGGTCTATAAGGATGCTCTGCTGCTCTGTGGTTGTGTGCTAAAGTGCAAGCAGGGAATGCTAGGGAAGCTGTGCATCAGGGCACAAGCACTGTCAGGAGTGTGTTTCTGGGGCTGCCTGCTGCAGCACAGAGGTGTGTGAGTGAGGGCAGCTGGCAATGGATGTGTGTCCTTACACAGCACTTACTGCATGTGTTGCTGTTGACAGACTATATGTGCTTGCATTTGGGTGCATTCTGGTGAGCAATGAGATGTGCTTGGGAGTGTGAGAGTGCAAAGGGGACAGTACAACTACTGCAGCACTGATGTCCAAGAGACAGGGGTTGCTGTGAATTTACCATATCCCCATCAGGACTGCCCTGTGACTGAAGTCCTGCCAGTTGGCTGCCTCCATATGTGTCCTGCAGCCTCAACATTTGCCTTTTAAAATAAAAACCACTTGTGATGTATTCACTCTCTTTTAAGTCTGCCTGGGAGCCCTGGCTGCTTTCCTTGCCCCTCTCTCATGCCTGTCTATAGTCTCCTCTCTCCCAGGCAACACCCTGACTCAGAGGACTCCAGAGAGATGGATGACATGGCAAAAGGTTTCTGAGGGGACAGCCTGTAGCTTTATTGCCAAAAATTTTTACGTCCAGCCATTTTAAAAATGGATTTGAAGGGAAGATGGAAGGGGAAAGTATGGACTAAAACTACTTGTTTCCCCAGCTAGCTCACTGTCTTCCATGCCCTGGCTATCCCGCAGCTGCAGCTGAGATATGGCCACAGTGTCATCCTCTGAAATGACTCTATTGCCCTCAGGCACTAAAAGTGGTTTTTTGTATCAGTGGACAGTTAGTGCTCTCCAGCACTATTGCTGCATGTTGCCCAAAGGATATCCAGGAGAGCACACTCTTCAGGGATAGAGGCACCTGCCTTCAGGAGAAGCACTTCTGTTGCTGGGGGTAGTTTCTGCTCTTGCTGCATGAATGCTCAGAGGGTATTGAATTACATGGTGTGGTTACTCATAAGCTATCCTTGCTGTCTTCACCAAACTGCCTGCTTTAATTATGGCTCTTGTGTTTTCTGCCCCCTTGACAGTATGCCAAGGCACTGAAGCATTTTGGAGAGACTGAGGGCAAGATGCAGCCGGATGAATTTTTTGGCATCTTCGACACTTTCTTACAGTCATTTGCAGAGGCCAAGCAAGATCTGGAGAATATGAGGAAGAAAAAGGAAGAGGAGGAGCGCAGAGCACGCATGGAGGCCATGGTGAGGATCTGGGCGCAGGAAGATGTTTCCTTCCCTCACCTTTTCGTGTCTTGAGAGAAATTCCAATGATCATGTCCTGTCACTGTTTTATGTTCTTCTCCCTGACACCTCTCTTTGGCATCATTCTCTTCTCAAATGATGACTAAATCTAGCCCAGGCATTTTTGCCCTGGCACTTTGCAGGATGGGGTTGCCACCACCTCATGCCAGACTATCCTGCTTTTAGGCTGCAAGAAAAGAGGCCAGATTTCCCTCAGTCCTGCCAAGCTGGTAAGCTTCCAGTCGGACTCCATCGTCATCTGCTGCGTGCCTGTCATCTGACAATGCACAGTGACACAGCAAATGCCCTGGCACCTGCTGCAGCCCACACCAGCAGTATTTCTCTCTGGCCAGCCTTAATGCCTGGATTACTGGGGCTGTGTCTGGCCTTGACATGGCAGGAGAGCTTTCTGTGGATTTTGCTGCTGGGAGACAGACGTGTGTGTCCCCAGGGGTTCATGTGAACCAGCCTCCCCCTGTAACCTCAGCCTCTTGGCAGTCCCCTGCCTCCTTCCCCCCTGCCGGCGCCTAGCCCTGGCTGCTGCCATGGCCCCAGGCCACGCTGCAGGGAGTTGCTGATTTTAATGTTTGCTGAGCCAAAAGCACTGGTTTGTGCCTTTCAGAAGAGGAGAGAGGTAAAACACCAGGATGCCAGCAGCCTTACTGTTAGACACAAGGATAAAATGCCAAGACATAGGCTGACATTTCCTCTCAGCCAGCCTGGAAAGTTAAAAGGAGCCCACTATAGGATGGTTTCATAGGCCTAATATGCCATGAGGGAGGCCTTATGGAAAGAGTCTTCCTGCAACATGGGGCTAGCATTAGCAGAGTGAGCGACCTGCTTCCCGATAGCCACCGCCATCCCTTGCCAGTTCTACTAATCTTAGAGCTGAGCAGTGGAAAGAGATAGCCAGGCTCCTTGGAGCTACCCTAGGAAGGCCAAGGTCATCACACTGACAGGTGGACCTATCCAATGATTTGTAAAACCAGCAGTTTTGTTTCACTGCTCTTTGTGTTTATAACCAGTTTCTCTTTCCATGATCAAGGCAATGTGTCTTCATCCTCCCAGCACTGCAACACTGTCTCCATGCAAACATGAGCTGTTTTGTGCAAAGCGATTCTGCTAATGTTTTGATGTCTCACACAATTTTCGTATGTTGTGGCTTTCTGGATTTTTCCTTTCTTCTTTTCCTGCTTCTACTTCAAGACTTCAGCCTTTCTGCATGTAAATTTAGCTAGCTATGCCCCAAGTGCAAAGTTGTTTGTGACTGTACTAGTGACTGTGGTTTGTACCGACACATCCAAACTCACCAAGCCGGGCACTGTCAGCATAGTAGGTGCTGCTGCACTAAGGTCACTGCAAGCCAGCTCCCAGAAGCTGGGGAATGACCTGTGCCAGCATCACTTGTAAACTGGCATTTGGCACAGCCACTGTGCTGGCACTATCCTGCTGTGAAATTAGTGTGAAACAGCAGCAGCATGGACAGATCTCGTGTGTCCTCTTGCTGCAGGCCAATAGTGCTTTGTGAGGCAGACATATGCTGCTACTCAGTCCTCATTTCTTCTGCTTGCCTGTGTAGAAGAGAAGCCCAGCATGGCCTCCTGTTGCTCTTGGCACAGGTGATGGCCTTGTGGATAAGCTCCTACTCTTTTTTTTCCCTAATCTGTGCTGATGCATTTTAGCTGCTTCTTGGCAGTGTACCTAGTGATCTGGCATCTTGGTTAGCTAATGCTAAAACTCTGTGTCCTTCTCCACAGCTGAAAGAACAGAGGGAAAAAGAGAGGCGACAAAAGAAAGCAAAAGCTGGAAGCATCTCTGAAGAGAGTGGGGAGTTTGATGACCTGGTGTCAGCATTAAGGTCGGGTGAAGTCTTTGACAAAGACTTATCCAAGCTCAAGCGTAACCGCAAGCGTTCGGGGAACCAAGGCTTAGAGACAAGCCGTGAGCGGGTGGTGACAAAGCTAAATTATTAATTACCAGAGGAAGAAAAATAATCAACCAAAAGAAAGTGATGAAAAAGTGCAAAACAAGGAAGATGAATGTGTGTGAAGGCACCTGGCTGACAGCTGCCCCAAAGGATTTCTTTGGACTGTAGCTAGAGACGTTACCTTTCCATGATCAGCTTTCCTCTCATCCCTCTTCTGTACTCCTAATTTGATCCATTATAAAAGTGCCTCTGTGGATCCAGCAGGGCCTGTGACTGGGCCATATAGAGCTGACAGATTTGCTTCTGGGAGTTTGCTGTGTCATCAAAGGCCTCGTGGTGATGACAGAAAGCACTTGGGCCTTGCAGACGGTCTCACAGCTGGAACAAGATAATTTTCTCTGTGCCAAAGTAAAAACTAGTCATGATCTCCATCTTGCTGATAACAAGGAAGACTAATTTCAGAGCAACTCTGTAAACAACTATCACTTCTTCAGGATCTAGACTGGCCTTCAGGGATTTGTTGAGATGTGGTTCTCAAGTTTCCAATTCCCTTCTAGAATTGGATTTTATAAGCCATTGATTAGCCCCTGAAAAATGCATTTAAGCTCATGTCCTGTATAGTATTTTTCTGTGGCCTACACTGTCCAAAGCAAGTCAAGCTTAGAAAGAAGTCTTCAGTTTCTGTAGCAAAATGAAATTCAAGAATCAGGATCAATACAATAATTTGAAAAAGTCTTTTGGATTCTGCTTTGCTAGAAGGAGTTTTCTGGAATTTCTTGGTGGTTGAGTCTCAAAGCTATGAAATGCATCTTCTTGGAAAGAAACTCTGTCTTTCCTTTAGAAAACTAAACCACTGCCAGGTTGGGATTACAAATAGACGACTGTAGAGCCTGTTGTCATTGCTGGAGGCTGGGAGGGAATCAGTGGAAAATTTCTTATCTGTTTGTGCAAGATTGGAAATTGGGAGCTCCCTAGTATCATCCGCAGGTCTCCAGTAGTGAACAGCAAACAGGTTCACTGCCTGCCAGAAGTGAGATTTCTTTTCCACTTGATGCTAGCTGTGATTGCTGTTGGCATGAACTGGTCCTTCTGTCTGACATCCTGACCTCCACTGCACACACCCCACTCCTGCCAAGGGGAACCACGTCACTCAGTAAGATATGAATCAAAAGGTGTCAAAGGAGAGCCTTGGAGCATGCAGACTTTTTCATTTTGAAGAAATCTATTGGGATGAACCAAGGGAGAGCCCCATAATTAAAACTGAGAGTTTTTCGAGGAGGACACAGAATTGTGTAAACCAAGCAGGCTTTGGAGTTGGGTTAATTCAGAAGAAACAAATAAATTTGTAGTTAAGTTACATGAATGAAATACATAGGCAGAAAAGCAAACAACCCAAGAAGAGGCTTGAATTCTGTGTGTCTTCATGATTCTAGGAAAAGGATTGGATTGTGTGGGCTGTCATGGCCTTTTTTTTTTAAACTTTTTTTTTCAAAATTGTCTTCTTTTTTTATTATCTTCTCTGGAGAAGGAAAAGAGGAAAAGAAAGAATGGTGATAGATTCTTCCTCCTAGACAGGAAGAAAAGAGAGAACATTTGAGAAGAGGGACCCACCATCTACAAATTGCTGCATTAGTCAACAGCACAAATTGTCAAGGAATCCCAGGGAAATGAAAAAAGCTCTATTTGTCACTTTAATCATTTGGTTTGATTTTTCTCTGAATGTCACTTAACCTCAGGCTCTGCAGTGAGTCTGCAGAACAGAACTTCCTCTGCAATGCACGCTGCCTGATCAGTATTACACACTACAATATTGGAGAAGCAAACTGTGGTGGTTTTCTGAACCCTTTGAGAGTTAAATAATTATGTAAACTATGGAGAGAAGCAAAAAAGTCAGAATTGTTAAACTCTGATGTTTCATTGTTTACTGAATTTTGAGTCTCCCACCCCAGAATTTCCCTATTTAGGACATTCCAGACTGCCGCGCCTCTGTATAATACTCATCGTAAAGAGCTGGTATCTTACAAGAGCTGGGTGCATTCTCCTCCCTTACTATCCCACTCCCCTTCTGGGATTAGCTATTAACAGCAATGCCTATTGCAGTGGACACAAGCACCTTGTAGAAGAAAGACTATTTCATAAAGGTTTTTGAAAGTTTAAGAAAAAATCTCACTTTTTTAAGCATTTTTATTTTAAATTACAAATGGATTTTTAGAAATGTCTCTTGTAAATTATATTAACAAGCTCCTTGCTGCTCCCTGAAGTAGACTTGCTATATATCCCAGCCCTTTTGTTTGTCTTGTTTTAAAGCATGCCATGTAACCTATGCCATGTAAGCCATATGAGAGGTGGTAATATGTGCCAAATTGGTATACAGTTGAGTTTAGATTTGAATAATCCCTGAATTCCAAAGATTATGCTTTTAGGGATTAGAACATTGTAGGGTTTTTTTTCCTCCCTCTTTGTTCTCCCTGGGTTTAGGACTCACCCAGAACTTCAGGTGTAGTGCCAAGGTCAGTCCTGGTGCAAGATGATGTGCAAGTATAGCTGCTTGCTTGCTCCCCAGGTACTTGTTTGATAAGGCAGACTGTCAGCATGGCAGCTGTCAGAGAAGAAACACCTCAGGGCAAACCCTTTGAATATAAATACAGCATTTTCCCCTGCCCCGGTATTTGTCAAACCAGGTTTGTGCTGTGCTTTCTGAAACTGAAGTCACTTTGCCAGGCCACAAATGTAGCAAAAGCAGAGAGAGTGAGAAGTCCTCTGTCCCTTTGTGTACACAGTTCAGCCCTGGTTTAAAGAGATCCTGTATGATGGTACGCGACAACACTCCAGCCACACCGAGAGTCAAAGAAAGCTGCTATAGTTTTGCCATCTCTTTGACTCATAGATTAACAGTGAGAGATTGTGCAACTCCTGTAAATCAGCTGTGGGATCCTTCAGGGGATGGACAGAAAGCTCAGAGTCATGCCCTTATTCAATGCAGCTCGACTTTCTCAGCACTCCAGTGCCCCAGGCTCCTCCTGCTTTGAATCCGTGATGGTGGCCAAAAGCTTTGTTCAGTCTGCTGGACAGTCCCCCTGGCTCTTGACTCTGGGGTGAAAGTTCATAAAGAAAGTTTTGGAAAAGCTCAGTTTCACACTGAGGCAAGCAGTGTTTTCATACAAGTGGTGACAAGCAGAGAGGCCCATTAACTTAGCTACTGTGTGAGATGAGGTTACCCACACAGAAGATAAGGAAAAAGTTGGCTCTGCTGTAGGGCCTGGCATCAGATTCTTGCTGAAGCCAAGTTTGTCCATGTTTCTCATCTCTTGGGTACTGTGAATGCACCCAATACTCTCTTCTTCAGCAGTTGTGGTTGAGTTGCCATGTGCTGAAGGAGAAAGAAAAATCTTATTCCTGAGTAGGTTTAGGAAGCAGTCTGTGGTCTAACATCACTGGAGAAGCTGGAGAAGAGCTAGGGTCTGCTGCTGTCCTTGAAACTGTGCCTAGCACCAGCATTTTAAGAGAAGTCACTCTGTCTTTGGAAATAAGTGGAGAAGAAGGAGATGTGAGAAAGAAGGGCATCATTGAGGGCTTGTTCTGCTTCCTGCAGAAATACAGTAATTGCTAACTTCATGATGAAGTTCCTCACACCTACAAGAGGTACTTTCTAACTGTCCAGAATTTGTCCCTAGAGGTCTTGTGCTCACTCACCTGTGTGTCTCTGTATTGGTGCTGCATAGGTTGCATTAGGATGATCCCAGAAAAGACTGAAAAAGACCCCCTCCCCCTTCCACTTGCTTTGAACTGAGTCACTCTTCTCAGTCGATCATGTCTCTAGAAATGCTACAAGGTAAAGTGACTTCAGGGCAGCAAGGCCCTTCCATGCTCTGTAGCACAGCCATTGTCCAGGCACCAGTTCCCTACGAGAGCAGAACTAGTGTTCAGGGCTGAGAGACTTCCTCACTGTGGAAATGACCTGGATGTCCTTCAGAAGCATTTCTGTAATGTGTTCACAATGTCTGAGGAAGGGAAAGGAATTGCAAAGGATCCTGGTGGGAGACTGTGGGGCAGGTGTTTCCATAATGATCAGCCCCACTGGCTAAATCTTTCCTCTTCTTTAGGAAAGATCACACTTTGAGCTGGGTTGCACGGGAGAAGCTTGTGTCAGGAGTTTCCGTGAGCAGAAAGGAGATCCGTTGTACAGTAGATGATGTACATGATATATGCAGTTTCGTTTCTAGGTTGGTTGTTTTGGGTTTTGTTTGTCTGTTTGTTTGGGGGTTAAATGATTTTTAAAAAAAAAAGATTTTAGGAATCTCTAAGGGGAACCTGTAAATCTGACACCTCTATTTATTTTGCCTTATTTTAGTTTGCTATGTTTGTATGTATACACTGCATTACAGCAAAGACTATTGAGACTGTGCCAGGGCATTACACCAGCTGGACAGGTGGCTTGGCTCCTGTGCCAGCTGAACCAGGCCAGGGGATGCAGGTGAGCAGTCTTGGTGTGGGAAGGGAGGGAAGAAAAAAACCCTTTTGGCTTTTGTCATGATTACTCTGCCTCTGGTGATCCTGGTTCTGGGAAAGCACATATTTTAAAGCTTGTTGTGAACTGATGGAGGTTGGTTATTTTAGAACATTTTCTACAAAAGGTGTTTGTTTTTCATCGTGAGTCACAGTGAGGAGTTTGAGAAGAGTAAAGGTGCACAGTTGCTCGCTCAAACTTCACCCTGCCACACAATTCTGTCTATAATGCCAGAGAATCTTGGCTAGATGGCCAAAAGTGGTTCATGCCTTGTAACTTCTCCCTACAGTTAACACACTAGTGAGACAAACTGGGACAGTTCTCCTTCCTCAGAGCTAATATTCCTTCCTATCTCCATTGCCAAAGAAAGATTTCATCTACTTTCCCTCTTTCCTCCTCCACCCCATCCCCCCAGATTACCCCAGGTATGCAAAACTTTTCTGCTGGTCAGTTTGTTACCCATGGTGTCTCTGGCAATCACCAGGTGCTTGGCCATGTCCTTGGCTTCTGTACTTGACACAGGAGATTTCCAATTGCCTGCCCTCCAAATGGGTAGTCTCCATTGGCCACCCCAGTTTCTCTTATAAAGGTAGAAGGGACCAACCTGGATAATACAATTTGGCCAACTGAAAATATAGAATTTATATATTTATTTACATAATGTATTAAAGAAGCTGTCTACTTATCTAAGTAGTAGTTCTGATGACCAGTATTCCCTGAAGTTGGCCAGATTTGCTCACTGTGCCTGCTGAGAAGGATGCCATGAGTCTAGCATGGTGTTTTGGCAGTTCATTTCAGTCTGGATGGTTCCAAACCAGAGTCTTCTGTTACGGGTGGTAATGTAGAATTGATCCACAGTAACCAGTTCAAGTTGCTCTGGTTTTACATCAGCATAATTCAAAGTAGGATCTGGGTTAAAACTCTCCTTTAGACAGTTTTGTCTATTTACAAGATGTTCTACACAGCTCATGTAGGGCTTGGTCCTTTCAGCCTCCCCCATTAGGAGCTCTGAGCCAAGTGATCTAGAAAAGCCTCTCTGACAAGCCATTTGCCCCCTTCCTGCTCACCTTCAAACAGGCTCTTTAAAGCTCTTTACAGTTTTTAGAATTGTGAGGGAATGTTTGGTACTTGAGCCGCTCTGTGCTCAGCGCCTCCCTTCCATGCCATCCCCACCTGCAGTTGTTCTGCTCCCCTGCAAGCCTGCTCAGCTTGAAACTCGCAGGTCACTTTGGGAGGTGGCCCTGCCTGCCAAGCTAGAAGTACAGTGCTGCTTACTGAAGTGGGAGGTTGTGTGCTGCTGTAATGCCTTGGCCTATCCTCATTTCTTAGTCAGTTTATAAGTGAATTAAATGTACAAATCCTGTAGTGTCCTTTTTATCTGTATCTTTTTATAAGAATATACTGTAATACTAAAAAACAAAAGCAAAAAAAATTAAAGATATATTGCCCCCACTGTGTCTTTGTACATTTCTTTGTAGTTTCGTTTTCTGCACATTTTGCTGCAAAGTCTGATAGGTGAGTCAGGGGCTGGGTGCAGTTTTTTGTCAAGATCTGGGTTTTTGGTAAAGAGTATGCAGCTCTTTAGGTGACACAGTCACTGCAGAGCTGGTGAGAAACTCCACAGGTTGTTCTGGGGGAACAAACAACACTATGGAACACAAGCACATCCTCCTCATGCCGTGCAATGATGAAGAGCTGATCATGGAGCCAGCAGGTTACCATATCCAAGGGTCTTCTTAAAAAGCTGTCTCTGATTCCTCTTTCAGAACAACATCCAAGCGTACACAGGAGTTCATTTAAAGAAAAAGAAAAAAGTGAGGCAGTCCTGATATCTAGGAGTTAATAATCCCTGGCTGGACATGACTATTCCAAGTGAGGAAAGGAGTGCAGGGCAGCAGTGCTGGCCCTAAGCTCGCATGTGTAAGTGAGCAACATCCCGACAGCAAGAGTGTCAACTCAGAGGAGTGGGCAGGAGAGAATTGCTGCCAAGGAATCTGGAGTTAAATAAGGCCAGCTGAAAAGAAACCAGGAAAGCCAACATCAGGAGTGAAGACTTCAGAAAAGCAGGGTGCGGAGTCCGGAGAGAAGTTAGACACAAATCAGCGGGGTGAGCAAGATGCACACAAGGGCTAGGGCTGATTTGTGGCTGAATTGAAGGATGTGCTGAGGAATTCCGTGGAGCTCAGGGGCAGAACCTTGTCCTCACCACAGGTGCAATGTGTACAGCTGTTTCACTGATACACAGATCTCCCCGTTTCTGTTAATGGAAAGAGCCTGCTGACAAAATTATCCTTAAGCCACAACATTTCATGCTGATCTTCAGCGCATCAAAGGGCAATGCTTTAACCTTGAGCTCCTGAGAAGTTCATGCCTAGCTTCCAGTGGGAGCCTTGCTGGCTGTGCAGCACATTCCTACAGCACCAAAGTTCCCAGGAACCCCAGACAAAGCCTCAGATGTTGGCTCTGGCTCTCAGGTGGGAAGAACTGTGGAAATGAGCAAAAGTAATCAGGGTGTAATTGTTTGCACAGGCTGAGGATCAACAGGCATCAAATGGGAGTCTGAGTGCTCTGTGGGAAGGTTCTTGGCTTTTAGTTGTTAGAAAGGCTCTCGGTTTCTCTGTTTTGATCTATTTGGTTCACGCTTTGCTAAAATTCTGACTTTTAGGTTCTTGCTTTACAGATGCAAGGGCAGAGGCAAAGGGATGTTTCTGAAACATCTTCATTGTGTGAGTGGTAGAGGCAGGACAAAAATGCAGGGACCTCCCTGAATTCTCTTCCCTGGCAGCTGGGGTTTGGTAGAGGGAGTCAAACCATTGCTTTTCCTCTTGTTAGAGGTGAAACCCAGTGGCATTTGATTTATCTGCTTTGAACAAGACAGACATCCTGCCTGGATTCAAAGAAGACTTTTCTTTAATATTTTGTTTGGGGTTGGAGCGCACAGTGAGGAGCTGGTGTTCTGCCCTGCAGCATGGGTCCATCACAGAAGCCTCCTTCCATCTTCCTAGCTGACACCTTTCCCGTGATCATGGACCTCCCTGCCCTTGTCATTGCTGCACAGAAGCAAGGTAAGTGCCTCGTGGCTTTTTCTGAGCAAAGCTAGGGTTGGGGTTTAGCTTCCCTGAATGCCTGGGAGTGAAGAGAAGTGTAAGGGAAGCTCTCTGCTCTTGCTGTGAAGGGCTGAGTCGCTATAATTTATTGGTTTCCTCTTTCTTTAACTTTTGGCTTCTGCTTAAACAAAGGTGACTTTTATCTCTGCCATAGTGGATATGGAGCTTTCTGGGAGAAATCTGCTTGGCCCTAGATTTTTACCACTAGGAAATAAAATAATTAAAGTTTGGAGGTTTTTTTCCCCTCTCAGAGCCCAAATGTTTTGGTTTTTAACATTGTTGTGATAGATTTTGTTTGTTTGATGTTCCTGTAGTTAATGGGCTTCTTGCTGTTTTCTCTGAGGCATAGTTGCTATTTATCTCTACTTTGCTTAGACTCACCAGGAGGTAAGGTCCTTTTTTCCCTTTTTGTCTTTTTCCCCCTTTTGCTGTTTTTTCATCCCTTTTGCCTTTTTTTTCCCCCTCCCTTTTGCCTTTTTTGCCATTTTTTCCGTAATTCTCCCCACCCCAGACTCAGCAGGGTTTGCAGTGAGATGAAGGCTTGCCTTGAGTGAGCTGCTGCATGTTTCCTACCCTGTGACAGCATTGAACCCCAGGGGTCCAGAAGAGCCTGAAATGCTGTGAATAGTTTAATGTGGGAATCCAGGGATTGTTCTTTGCCCACCTCGTTTTAGATGTGGGGCACAGCTGTGCTGGGCCAATTTCTTGCAGTGCTCACGGAAGGAGAACACTTCTCTAATTACATTAACTAAAAAAAAGATTCAGAAAATGAGAGGGGAAGATTAGCTCAGTTGGTCAGAGCACAGTGCTGATAACATCAAGATTGTGAGTTCAATGCCTGTATGGGCCATTCACTTAGGAGTTAGATTTTGATGATTCATGTGGGTCCCTTCCAACCCAGAATATTCTGCAATCTGGGAAAAGACTTTCATAATTTATTGCTCTGAGATGTGGAAAAAGGCTTTTGTTTGCTGGAAGTGTCTGTGACTAGTAGTGGTTGGGTATGTCGTGTTATAGCAAGACCTTTGCCACACTCTGCCTTCATGGAAGGGCCATTCAGAGCAGTTCCAGCAAGGACTGAGGCAGCTCATAACCCAGGAAAGCACCACAGTCATGCAGAGGCTGCAGGGACCTGGGGATCAGAGCTGATATCAGCCCTTCCCACGGGGCAGACAGGGAGATGGGTGTGCTGGGCACGGTGTGATGTTGCTGCCTGCCCCTGTGGAGAGGAGGGAGGAGGGTACCCGTCCCTCCATGTTCCTTGTGGAGGTTTTAAAAGACTGGTGGGGGTGAGAACTGTGATTGTCTCAAGAAATCTGACAAATGCTCGTTATTAGTCTGTTTGTAAATAAAGACCCTCCCTTACCAGTAGGTCTGCAGGGGCAAAGCTCAAGTTCTGTCATCCCCTAAAATATCACGAGTGTTGTAAGAATATGCCTGGATGCCCCATGAGAGACTACTGAGAACTTGCCTGTGGTGAATCCATGGCTCATGCTCTGATTGTCAAACTCTGCCACTGTTTTGCCAGTGGTGGTTCCTGGAAAGCCAGTGGTCTGTAAAGGTATCAAAAGGTGCTCTGTGCACAGTGGCTGAGGAACGAAAAAGATGATCAAAAGCTTCTGCACGCTCCATTGCCCACAGAAGGAGGCAAACAAAATAGGAGGAAAATGAATGTCCATCTACTTTAGTCTTAAGCTATTCTTCATTTGGTTATGGTGTTGTGGCAATACTGTAAAAGAACAAAAATGGATTCCCCACGCCCCCACAAGAAGGTTAGATGGTCCCTGGATTCGAGAGGTAAGAAATAGTGTTCTGCAGCATCTCATTGCATAATCCTGTGATCAGGCTGTTCCTGGCTGAGTGCTGCCTGGGTGTGATGGCCTTTGGGGGTGATGGGAACTGTTATCTTAGCCCCTGCACAGTCACGAGGTGTTTTCAGGGGCAGAAGTATGAATCAGCCCAGTGCTTACCTACCCTTGAGTTCACAGTCAGGTGTTACGACTGGGCAAGAGTTTCCTTGGGTAACACAGACTGTGTTTGTGCCCCTGGACCAGTCTGGATCTGCTCTTATTTTGTTGAAGAAGCTGGTTAACCCCAAAGTGCAGATTTTTCTCAGGGCTGTCCAATCCAGTGATTTCTTTCCTTTTGGGCTCCCAAGCAGTAAAATAACCCTTCAGAGCCATGTCCCATTCTGCTGTAAAGTACCCCTTGCTTCTGCTCCTGATTTCCTTCAACATCTGAGCACTGTTCACCTCCCTCTTGTGCCCTTACAAGTCCTTTCTGTTGCCATGACTCTTTGCTTGGGAGAATCTGTTGCTCTTTCTTTGTGGTGTTAACAGCTGCAGGAGCTTGAGCACCTCAGGCTCCAGGTGAAGCCCCTGGCAGAGGACTGACCCTGGCACAAACCCTGTTGCTCTGCACTCAGCTTGGCTTCACACGGGGCAGGAGTCGCCAGGCAGATCGGATGCTGTGTCCTACCTTCCCCTTGTCCCCCTTGTGCTGCAGCTGTGTTCTTACAGGGACCAAATGTTGTGTTGCCCTTTTGGAATGGCGGTAACATCTTCCCTTGCTCTGGTGCCTGAAATGAGAGCTTCTCTGTAAGTGGAGAGGAGGCCCTTTCCACAGCTGGAGAGCTGGAGCTGCCTCTGGAGTCACGGGGATGGGCAGCCTTTCACTGCAGAAGCATCTCCAGCACTGAGGCAATGTGACATCGGGACCAGAGCGAGTTGTGGCCTTGGGGGTGCTGATCTTGTGCCAACTCCTGGGGTGTCAGTCCTGGGATGCATCAGCAAGCATGTCTTAGACTTGTACCAGGGTCAAAGCAAGAGATTCCAAATTGCAGCTTGTCCTATAGCCGCGATCTTGTCCTTGTCAGGCAGCTGCCAGCTCTCTGTCTGTTCCTGATTAATCTTCTCCCTGGGGGATGCTGACCAGCACATCCCAAATCAAGATGGAAGGAAGAAAGGGGATAAATCAGATACTGAGGCAATCTTACTCTCTAATTTTTAACCCATGCTGGCGCCCTAATACAAACAGGAAGGCAGCAGGAGTTTGGACAGGGATCAGTAGGCCTGACTTAGTGCTGTGCAGAGCAGAACCAGTATAATTATGGGAAAATGGGCACAGTCACAGAAATAGATGAGCTTTGAGAGAGGCAGGCTCTTTCCTGAGATCTTCTCTTGTGGCTAGCTCCCTTCTCTTCTTACTCCTCCTCACCCTTTCCCTCAGCTGTGCAATGAACCCTGAAAGTCTGTACCTCTCACTCTCATTAGAGCAGGATCTGGGCTGTCACCAACACACATAAAGGTTTTCCCTTGGGAGGCAGCAAGGAGAAATCTTCCTCTAATATTTAGGAGAAACCAAGGGACAAAAGCTCATCTGCTAAAAACAGACTTGTCAATCTGGTAGCAAACATCATTTTCTCCAATTCCACATCAGGCATGAGGAGCACTCAGGCTTGGAAATCTGTCTCCAGGTGCTCACTGCAGAGTGTACAGAGCAATGGGAATGCCAGGTTAGAGTCCACATCTGCAAACAATAATTTGAGTGAGTTACCAAGCATGACATGTTGGTCTGGCCCACATCCCTGTGGTCAGGTTCTCTTGGATCACGGTCCAGGCCAGTAGTGGTGGGACTGTCCTTTCTGCCTTGGTTGAAACAAGCTTCATGTGATACCAGGGACTGTCTCTTTGCTCATAGGTGAAGGAGCAGCAGCTCCTGCCTGTGCTCAAGGCAGGACATGGTCCTGAGGCCCTGGGAGAGCTGGCACATGAGCCTGGAGGCAGCAGCTGCACGGGCACCCTGACCTCGCCACTGTTTTCACCATTTTCCCTGTTGCTCAGCCATTCCTATCAGCCATCATCCTTGTTTCTTTTCCTGCTCATTCTGAGTCTGGCTCAGACTTCTTTGCCAGCTTTTCTTGTCCCACATTTGCATGAGCCTTCTGGTGCAGAGAAGCAAGGTCTGGGGCTGTACCTCACTTTCCTTCCCATGGTCCTTGCAGAGCCACCTCTGCCATTGCTGGAGCTTTGCTTCCCAGGAGCCTCCAAGGCACTCCCAGCCCTGATGGGTGCAGGGGGCTCCACCAGTGCCCAACCTCTCCTTTGGAGAGCTTCAGCTGTGTGTGTGAGGAGACATTTTGTCTGAGGGATGAGGCTAAATGCAGGCCATGGTAAAGCCCCGGAGCAGCTTTGGCACAGCTGCTCCGATGAGCTGGTGTGCTCATTTCTGAGCAGAGCCACTTGTGGATGTAGAGGCAGCCCCTATGCTCGTGTGGACAGGGGAACAGGTGCTGAGAGTGTGTCTGGGAGGGATTTCTTGGTGGTGCCATACGAGGTTGGAGGAATACTTGGGTTTTCCCCTTCCCTTCTATAAATGGCTTTTGTTAAAACAGGTTTCTTAACTTAGGTTACAACAGCAAGGGTCTAATTGAGCTTTACTGTGAGCAGGATGCTATCAGTGATACATAAACTAGATGAAAATGTTGGCTAGGTTAGGTAGGAGATAAGCCTCAGGAATGCTGCCTTCCTCACAAATTCTGTTTAAGGATTTCTGGCCGCACTCAAACCTGTGTCAGGCACGTGGTGAGGCGTCTGCTGTCCTGCAGCAGGGTGGGGGCTTTCACAGAGCTGCTGTGGCAGGAAGGGCCATCACTGCTCTTAAACCCTGATCCCCTGCCATGGGAAGCAGTGGCACTCCTGCTGTTGAGTAAGGCACTTGGTCTGACTTCCCAGAGAGCTGCCTCCCTCATGGCTGAGGACACAGGAGGCGTTTTGCCAGGCTCTCCTGCTGCTCAGTGAGGGTGGGGGAGTCCGGGACACGGGGAACCCTGTTCCCGCTGCTGGTGGGAGCACAGGAGTGCTCGCTTGCTCCCCACTCCATCCAGCTGGGTTTAATTTTAGAAACACAGTGCTATCTTGGGGCATCTTTTTCCATGGAATGCAAGTCTTTAAGTAAATAAATAACAGCTTTGTGGAGGCGGAACGACAGCCTGTAACCGCACTGCAAAACACGCACCGAGCGAGTTGAGCCCCGTTTCACTTGCATGTGGAAATACTTTGTACAGAAACAGTGGCTGCACCGCCTCCCTCTCCTCGTCCAGCCCCCTATGGAGCTGGCCATGTGCATTGATTAAAAAGAAGTAAAAACACCTTGAAATACCAGCCCTGGAGAAGTGGAAATGAAAACCTCTCTAGCTCCTGGGGTTCAAGTGGAGTTCTCTGGCATAGCTTTGCAAAAGCTACAGTTTAGTAGTGATGGGCTGTTACTGACCATGCCTCTGCTCTATCTGGGACATCCCAGAGGGATGTGCTCTGAGGCATCCTCAGCAATCTGGGAGAGAAATAGCAGGCTATAAAGATGAAGGCAAGAAACTTGTGTTTAAATACCCCTCCCAGTCTGGCTGGCCAAGAGCCTTCTGCATGCAGTGGTGTTGCTGATGGCTGAATGTCCTGGGTGTGTCCCTCAAAGCATGCTTGCTGGCTGGAAAATCCCATTAAAGCCATTTTAACAGAGCAAGAGCCCATTGCCATTGCTTAGGTCCAGCAGCTCTGACATGGCATCTGCTGCCTGAGCTGCTGGTGACTCTGTTCCCCTGAGTCAGCAAAGGAAGCTCTTCTAAAGCTCCCAGTCTGAGCAAGACTTGCCATGGTGGCCTTCCTCTGATGTAGGGACTTGGAGATGCAGCTAAATATGCAAGGTGGAACAAGAGGTGTAAAAATAACCCAGGCTGACAGCTACCCACTCTGCCCGGCTCCTGCCGCACATTGCTGCTGCTGGGACAAGACAGTGCTGAGATGACAG
Source organism: Oriolus oriolus (assembly GCA_013400235.1). NCBI lineage: Eukaryota > Metazoa > Chordata > Aves > Passeriformes > Corvidae > Oriolus > Oriolus oriolus. The sequence goes on from VXBT01010974.1 coordinate 740,212, forward strand.
GACTCTGTGCTTTAAGGGATTTGGGTCAGGAGCACCCATCTTGGGTGCATTAGGAGCTGTCAGTGTTGATTCTGGTTGCCTCCACAAAGCCAAAGGGGTGGCTAGACTGTGCCTAATCACAGAGGTATGAGTGAGCTCTGCCAGGGTCTTTGAAGCAAGTGGGCTTGAAGTCAGCAGCTGTGGCTTGGAAAAAGTGTCATGTAGCATCCTGGTGCCACGTGCAGATGGGATGCCTGAAGAGGTTTTGCTCTAGTCTTTCTCTTCTAAGATGAAAAACTTACCTTGTGCTTCTTCCTGTAGCTCTTGGCAAGAGCAGTTCTGGGCATGACTGTGATAGTTTTGTGTGTTTGTTCAGAGATGGCTACCTATTTGAATTCACTGCAGGACCTGGGGATTACTAGCTGTACCTCAGCCTTTGCTGGTGGCTTCCCTTCCCAGCAGGCTATAGGGACAGGAGCATTTTCCATGTGGTGTGGTTCTGCCTGCTCTTCCTCTGCAAACTACCCAGCTAAGCCATGTCCTCTCCTTGGCTTCAGTCTGCTGCTTCCACTGATACTTCTGGAGGGAGTTTTATTTTTTGTAAACCCTAGTGAAGACCTTCTCTTGTGGGGCTGGGCAAACTCTGCCCATGTTTGCTAGGAGCCCAGGATCAGGGCGGCCCTGGCAGCAGCTTGTCTTTTCCACTGATCCCAATTAAGATTCAGTCTTGGCAGGATGGAGCCTTTTGAGCTGCCAGCTGCAATAGGAGAGATGAGGCTTCAGGGGCAGCAGAAATTATTCCCTTCCCTCAGCTCAGCTCATTTCTTGGATCTGGGCTGAGGATGGCCCCAAGGGTTGATCTGCAGAAGCCAAATAAGCCACACAGAGCTAAAACATTTCCATTCAGCGTCAGGCCCAGGGTGGGGAAGTGCAGCTCTCTGAAGCGCAGAGACTGTGGGTGGCAGCCAGGGAGGGGATGAGGGAGAGAGGGATGGACGGGTGGTGTAACTCCAGGCACTGCCTCACACAGCAGCAATTCCAGCCTTGCTGCAGCTGTGCACGTGGGGAGCCTTGAGTGCTGAAATTACCCCGATAATGAAACCTAAGTTCATTAAGGCTGCAGTAGTGGCAGGTCAGGGCTGTGCATCTCCCAGCTCCCAGCAGCAGATGCTGCCTGGTGTGACACTGCACAGCTCTGCTGGTGTTGACAGAGCTTTGCCACAACCTGCACCAGCAGGTAACTGGCCTAGGGCACTACCTGTGGAGCAGCCGCCTATCTGATAGCCTGTGTTATCTTCCAAGCAAAATATTAACACAACTTTAGAGCTGCCTGGCCCTCCTGCTATCTCCTCCTCTTCCTCCCCTACCTCCTGTCCCTCTGCAGCCAAGCTGCCCTTGACTTTGCAAACACAAACTCTGCTTTTGCTGGCCTCACATCCTTTCAGCTGTGCACCCTGAAAGTGTCATGGGTATAGAAGAGAGTGTTTCTGTTGAACTTGATTTTAAGGCTAGATTCATGCAGAAAGAGCTTAGTAGTACTGGGAGTTTCTGGTTTTGAGCAGGTTGTCCAGAATTTGAGATTATTCCTGCTCTGTTGATGGAGTCATTGATAAAGCAACGGTGTCTACTGCTAATTTGGGGTTCTGGAAGCAAACCTTAAGCAATCATGAACTCTTTGTTCCATGGAGCGAGTGTTGTGTGGATGGCACCTCGAAGGGCAGTAGGCAGCTTGCCTGATGGCCACGGCCCTGCCACTGCAGTTGGGTTGTGCACACGCAGCTGAGCAATGCCTGGTTTGTCGTGCTTCTCTGCTCGGAGGAAAGCTCAGCAGTGTCTCAGGGCATCTGTCCCATCCTGTCCTATGAACTTGCACTCAGCTGCACTTTACTGCTACTACTTTGGGCACCCTTTACTCCTCAAACGAGCAAACAGGATAAGTACAAAAACAGAGGTGCTAAACTGGAAGCTTTCTGAATATGGCACTGGCAGCATGGAGGGACAAGGGAAGGTAGACACAGCTGGATTTGTGTCTCAGTCACCCACTGTTTAAGCTTGCTGTGCCCAAAATGAGAATCTGCTCTTATAACACAGTGCACTGAATTCACTCAAAGCCCTTCAGGCCCAGCCTGTGACAAAGAATTCAGCTCTTCATCCTGTGCCTTTCTGGCACCATGCCAGGCATGTCAGGCTGTTGCCTGCCATCCTCATGACTTCACAGTGTTCCTCACATCTGCTGGTTTTGAGACCTAAGTTGAAGCTTTCACCTGACTCCTCAAAAACCTGAAAACCTGGTCAGCCCACCACAACCAGCAATTCCTCCAATTTTAGATTCCCTGAAATGCTGAGCTGCTCTTGGAGTGAGGCTCTGGTGCATGGAGGGAAGTGAACTAACTGTGTTTCCACTTAACTAATTAGCAGCTCTGTCTTGGCCAAAGCACACACGATGCACCAGCCATTTTTCAGCTGTTCCAAGCCTGCCTGACTCTGCTGAGGCAGCCAGAGGGAGCCGAGAACCAGCAAAGCGCCAAGGAAGGGGCGGGACCAAGGGCCAGATTCTGTTCAGTCAAATCCCATGTAAAGCTGAGTAACAGGGAATTTACAGGGAATCGCTACAGGACACCAGGGCCTGAGAACAGCTAAAAAAATTCATTGCTCTTTTTACTGCTCAGCTGTTGTTGCTTTTAGAATCTGGTTTTGAGCAGTTCCCATTCAGAAAAAGAGATCTCTCCCCGAGGTATTTCAAGTTGTGTCTTCCCCCCAGGGCCCATTCTCCTTCCTCCAGCACTTCCTGAAAGTGCTGCTCTTTTGACATAGATTTAATCTCTTTAAGAATTCTTAATGACCAGCTTCTGTGAGCTTCTCCTTTATATGCTGCATCCAGTTTTTAACAGGACAGTGCGAGGGTGGAGTAACTAATGTCAGGATGTGGCATGAAGGAAAGCCAGGCTGAGATGCCCCAAAGGATTCAGCCTGAATTAACAGTGAAGAGACTGTAACACACAAATGGGCCATGATCTGGGACAACAGAGTTTCCAGCAGGCCAAAGCTCTACTGTGAGTGCATTGTGAAGGCTGCCACAACCTGCAGTACTTGTGTTTGTGTTGTGTTTGACACGCACAGAAATAAACTTGTACTCTTACGGCACCCTTCAAGAGAAGGAGGTGGTGGGCTTGGTGCTTTACTGTTTCTGCTCCGAGAAAAATGATGTGAACCTTTGTGCTTATTTCAGGATTGACAGCATTTGGAATCTTAGAATAATTTAGGTTGGAAAAGACCTCTAAGGTCATTGATGCCTTTTTGGTTGCAGGAGACTAGAGAGCTTTCCTGGAAGCTCAGATGGATCAGAAGGGGAACTTCTCTTAAGGCTTATTCATGATACAGGAGGGATGGACTTTTATATACAGGCACTTTCCCAAGCCTTGGTTTCAGTTGTGGTTACTCAGAATTGGAGGAAGAGCTCTGGAGGCCCCAGTTCTGCAACAAAATGCAGTGATGTTATATACAGCCACTGGCTCAGAACAGGCATGTGGGAGAAGCTGGGATAATGACAAGAAATGATAAATTATGATGTTAAACCCAAAGGATTACACAGTTTAAGAACAGCCAGATTAAAATGAGTTTCACTCAGCAACAGCAAAAAAAATAGATTCTTTATAGTAATAACTTATTATGACTGATCCCTTGCTAATTGCTGACTAATCATGCAACTTGCAAAGCCTGTCTTGTTGCTTGTCCTGAGGTAACTTATTCATAGAAGCTTTTGGGTTAAAACATAGACAGATAAATAAAAAAAATATTATATAAGTAATGCAAACCACAGTCCATTGCAACTAGTATTTATTAAAAATACAGTGGACAAAAAAAGCAAGCCTCCAAAAAGTAGTCATCAACATATATTACGCCATGGCCCACCCAGCACCACAGAAACACAGAGTGCTCTCAACCCGTTTCTCTCACACATGTTGACTCACGTTTGGTTCATTACCTAAAAATGTGCATAGTTGAAAGACTTGATAATGTAACATGAGAATAAAATGGCACCAAAGTCAGTTTGCCCTGCGCTTCCAGCCACTCTCAAACCAAGGAAGTAGCGGGATGTGCGTAAGTAGCGGGATGTGCGTGGCAGTCGTGTGTGTGCTCAGTAGTCCCTGGTGCGGCCCCGAGTCCTTTGCGTGAGCTTTACAGCACAACAGCAAACTTCTCAGAAGCCAAAGAATCATATGCCCAAAGCATCATTTTATTACTACTGAGGACGTAGAGTTTCCTTTCCATTTTCAAAATTAGCTAGAGCCTGGGAGCAGGCCAGGAGGGCACGGTGTGTTGTGCGTGGCGAGGGGAGGTAAGTGCTTGTGTCAGTCATTTGCCTTAGCAGGTTACACATGTGCTTCCTTTTCCTGGCACTTTGTTTCCATGCTAAGCTAAGGAAACTTCTGTGCTGTGGGCTCAGCAGTTCCACAGATGAACACAGTCTCTTGTATTTGCAGGGCTGGGTGGGATTGTTGGTGCTCAGTATGGCAGTGCTAGCTACACTCCTGGGAATGACAGGGAGTCAAGACTGTAACAATGAATGTAGGTTGTCCTGGTCCTGGCCAGGACATGGGTAATTTCTGCAGGAGCCAGGAGGGGCATAGCTAACAGCATGGGGGGTTATTATGGGGACTAGGTAACGGGTTTCTTCCAGTAAGGGAGTGGTCATGTAGTGCCCGTTCCCTCTGTTATTGAAGCTGTTACTGCTCATTTTATTATTCCACTGCTGTTTCCAGGAAATCATTCTTATCTGAACCCTACTTTACCTACTTTGTGCCTCCACTTCTCCTCTCCAGCCCGCCACAGGGAGGGAGGAGGGAGCAAGTGGTGGAACGCTAAAGTGGGGAATACCATTCCTAAACCACAACATCAATGTACAAATGCTTATGGAGTTTGGGCACCAAGCTTTCCAGATTCCTTTCCCTTTCAGTTACAGCTGCTAAGTCTGTCACTGTATGTACCTTATCTCACAGTGACGACAAATAAAGAATCAAATCAATTCACCTGCACTGGAAAGAGTGTCTCTTGTTGTAGCTGGTGTATGAGATTTGTGAAGGATCTGTAGTAAAACCTATTGCCTCCTCATCTGAGACCTGTGCTTACTTTAAGTGAGCAGGATGTGCGTGGCAGTGCGGTGTGCTCACAATCTCTTAGGCTTAAGATGATATTTTTGTAGTGTCTTTGACCTTACTAGAGTTGTCTTCAACCCTGTGTGTATGGAGGGAGCACCCAGAATCGTGTGCACCTTCACATTAGCCATAAGCAACCAGTAACACCCTGTTAGAGCACTTAAATTAACATCTGAAAAGCAGCCATCACTATTAACAAGAATTTTAAGTAATTTCTTATCTAGGACAGTTAATTACCAAAAAAAGCTGATTAATGCTACATGACTGTGGCCACTGCTACAGTTATAGGGACACTTAAGTGCTCCATGGCCAGAAGACTTCATGAAAGCAAATTAGAGAAACATGCAGGAAAACACTCTGGCAGAGGCAACAGTAACTACCTTAATTTTTGCAAGTGGCCACTAGTATTAAAGTCTGTTTTATCTGTCAGGACTATGTAGGTTGCTGGTTACCAAGAGCTGCACTGTAACATTAAAAATTTGGAGTCTTCTAGGGCTTGGTGTGACATCTCTTTCTAAAGTCAGGGAGAGCTTAATACTTACTTCTGTGCATGGCAAAATTAATCCCTTAAGCATGCAGACAGGACATTCGTGTATTTTCAGTGCTGAGGTCAAAATGCTGGGACATGCTTCTAACATTGCAAAACATATCTTTCAGATCAGAAAAATAATTCTTCCAAACCCAGAAATCCCATTTCTGCATGATATTTTACAGAGCACTCAAAGCAGAAAACTGGGCAGCTGCCATTTTTTTTTCTTTTGAAACTGATATGTGGATTATTTCCCACTTGCAGGTGTCTCTCTTATGAGGAAAGGCTGAGGGAGCTGGGCCTGTTCAGCATCCTAAAGAGATGACTGATGTCTCAGTATATCAGTGTCTAAGAGGGAGATGCCAAGAATATGGAGCCAGCCTCTTCTTCATGGGGCTGAGCAATAGGACAAGAGGCAACAGGCAGAAACTGATGGACAGGAAGTTCCACCTGAATTTCTTTACTCTGCAGGCAACTGAACACTGGAACAGATTGCCCAGAGAAGTTGTGGAGCTCCCTCACAGAAGATATTCCAGTCTGGACACAACCCTGTGCCATGTGCTCTGGGTGTCTGAGCAGGGAGGTTGGTCCAGGTGACCCACTGCTGTCCTTTCCAACCTTACGCATCCTGGGATTCTTTGGTTCTGTGAAGGGAAGCAGTAGCACTGCAAAGGGATGGGAGCTGCCCCTTGACCCTGACTGTTCCATGTTTATAATCTCTGCTGCATGCTGAGGTTCCCCAGCTGTGTTGTTCTCATTGTCACACTGTAAATTCAATGAAGGAAGTCACGGGAAAGATGGACAAACACAATTCTGAAATCTTAACCCTTGACTTACAAATAGTTGCCAAATAACAGCACTTTCAGCAGTTGCTTCATTTCCAGAACTCAGTTGCGTGGTATGATGACAACAGGTATACTTCACAGCACAAAGGAAAAAAAACCAAAAATCAAAAACCTCTGTGGTATAAGCAGGAATCTTTTCTCAATCTCATCATGAGGACACTGAAATGGAGGTACTGGCAGAGCAAAGAAGTCTGTCTTCTAGAAAACACACATGGTTTTCAACAGGGGTAAGTGGCTTCACTGTTCTCCCAGCAGCGAGCTGACAGAGTAAGGCAATGAGGGAGGTATGGCATTGCTGTACGGTACACACCTGCTGAGGTCTCCAAAGCCCACCAGCTGAGCAAAAGGACTTCTCTAAGAGGCTGAACAGGAGCAGTGGTCACTTGGAGGGCTGGAGGTATCTGGATATTATCTAGACCCTTGAGAAGTCTCCCCTCTGCCCACCTGTCTTACTAAGCAACTTCAGCTCTTGGATGACGATGTCATGAGTGACTGCTTTGCACATATCGTACACAGTCAGTGCAGCCAGGCTGGCAGCTGTGAGAGCCTCCATCTCCACACCTGTCCTTCCCCAGGTGTGACAGGAGCTGCGAATCACTACTGCATGTCTGGCCTCATCCAGGCTCAGAGACACCTCAACATGGTACAGGGGGATGTTGTGACACAATGGGATCAACTGGCTGGTCAGCTTGGCTCCCTGAATTCCTGCAATTTGGGCTACTGCCAGCACATCCCCTTTCTTCACCTGGTTTTGCCTCACCATCCCGAATGCCTTTTCACCCAGGAGGACCACGGCACCGGCAACAGCAGTTCTTCTGGAATCCGGCTTCCCTCCAACATCAACCATTGTGGCCCGTCCTTCCTCATCAGTGTGAGTCAAGTTGTCAGAGGCACGAGGTACCTTGGTGCAAGATCCCGAATCCCTGGTATGGAATTCAGATCCTGAACATGCCTCTTTGAACTGATGGTCCACAGAAACTTCGCCAACAGAAGCATCAAGGCACTTTGTATCAAATGTGGAGCTTGGGTCCTTCTGGAAGACACAGTAGCCTCGGAGCTGGGTTTGTAGAATTCCTCTTGCTATATGCCACTGTTTCTCTGGGTGAGATCCTGGGAGGAAAAGTTGTCCTGTAAGTTTATTTTTCATTGATGCTTTTCCCTTTTGTCTGGGTAAACTTGCTCTCAAGGTCAGCCAATGGCTAAATGTGTGGCCCCACTGTTTTGAATTTGCGGGATTCTGTAGGGCATCTTGGCATAGTGGGAATGACATCAATGCAGGCTCTGGGGAAAAAACAGAAAGTAATATGAGAAGAACATCTTACTAACTGGAAAGCTAAGCTGCCTGCAGCAGCTGAGAACCCTGTCAGAGCACTGCTTGGGACTTCCTGTGTTGCAAAAACCGCAATAAGCCTGCAAATACCCACTTTTTTCCTCAAGCTCTTTCTCTTCTCTCTCATCAGTTCCTTGCATTTCCTTGTTTGCTAGTACAAACCTCAAGACTCAGATGACTCATTTCAAGGTCTCCAACAAAAAGAAATAACTTACTTTCTAAAAGCATCAATACCTTTTGAGAAACAGCAGCCAAGAAAGCTTATAGGAGCACCAGTTCTGAAGAAAAGTGAGTCACAGCATCTCAGCATCCATTTGGGACCATCCCAGCACCAGCCTTCTTTCAAAAGCTTGGCAGAGTTAATAGGAAATTCTTACACTCAGATTCTCAATTTTGCCTTTCCAAACATCTCCCTCCCAGCACAGGCGGCTGCACTTCCTCCTTTCATCTCCTTCTGCAGGGGAGGGTCATGCCAGCACTTGAGGACAGCAGGGACCAGAAGCACTGCAACTGCACTGTCTACAAGCTCAGAGGGTGATGGGAACCTCTCGTATTATTGCCAGCTCTTAACACATTAATGACAGCTGAAGTTTAAGCACTGGAAAAACCACAGTCCCCTCACTGACAGATAGATTTTAAATCTACTCAGAAGCATGTTCCAAGTCGAGCTGGCAGAGCTCCCAACTGGCAGAGGTAGTAGGCCCTCCTGCCCCTTTTCACCATTTAATCCTTTGGTTTTGGCATTTGCACTAGGCTAAATGCCAAGTGTGAAGACAGAAGGAGTCTCTTTCACATTAAAGTGAATAAAATGTTTTGTAAGTAAAGAAAGCAGTATGGAGGTAAGTGGCTAAGCTCACAGCACTATTGATAAGCATGTTTCCCTTTTTCTGAAGCTCCTCTTTCTGCTCTGACAAATGTGGAATTAGGTTGTGCTCAGTAACCTCCTTTGGTAGCTCTGGTATTCAAGGACTCCCTTTTCAGCCTATTCAAGGGTGCATCAAAGCAGCTTCCTGCCCCTCTGCACATTGCCGAGCTACCTCTGCTGCCCAGACCCACACGAACTGCCTTAGACTGTCCACATGACAATAACAGACACAGTGTGGACAAAGGTCTCCTTGTGCTCCTCCCTTTTTAAAAACAAACGCACCAAACTCTTCCTTGCTAGTCCCAGCCTCTGCTAAAACAAGACAGATGCACTCAGCATCATATTCATCCAGAGTACCCTCCAAACACTGGTCTAAAAGTTCCCATTCCTGAAGATTAAATCAACCACAGATTTCATTATTTTAATCACTGCAATAACCTAAATTCAGGCAAAGGCCTTTTTTCATCTACAGCTGATGGCCTATCCACTAAAATTAAGATTCCTGCAAATTTGAAGGCTTGTGTTTACCTGAGAGGAATGTGTTTAAATGCACATAAATGTACTGAGTGCAACACTGCTATGCTTTAGAAGAGCACAAAAAATTATTTTTCTTATTCCTCTTCTCTTGCTCCCTCTTTTCATAGTGGGGCCTAACATGAATATTCCTTTTAAAATTCAGGAACTAAAAGCACTATGTTCTTCTGGATTCCTTGATTAGCTTTAAAGCTGAAGCTAAACCCCTGTACAAGTGTCTTGTTTTCAGGAGAAGCCAGACTGCAAAGGCAGACAAGTGCTTCCTTCCACAGGGTAAACACACGTGGGTGGGAGCAGGGAGAGAAGTATGCTCAAGCAGAGTAGGAAGTAAACAGACAGCAAAAGACAGTCATGAGTGCAAAGCATCTTTGCTTTTCTGAACAACCTACACTTCTTGAAGTTGTACCTAGTCATCTCTGTTTGCACCCAAATTGCTCATATACCCACAAAAAAAAAAAAGGTTTTCTACTGCACCATATATTGAAACCACCTGACAAATTCCATCTCCTTATATCCTATTACTGCACCTCAAGTTTAATTGTGTCAGCTTCCAACTAGCACAATCTCAGGGGGAGAAAAGAAGGCAGGAGATACTTAAATTAATGAGGAAATTCCCATAACTGAAGTGAACCCAGGAGAAGAAGAACCTGCCAAAAGGAATATTTTGATTAAGGGAAATAAGATACAAACCATATAGCAAAGGATTGGACAACAGCAGTGCAGGGAAGATGCCAGGTTTGGCTTACTGGGTCTAGCAAAACCAATTAGTGATTTCCACAGCATTCATTAAATTTCATTCAATTAATTCCATACACACACTCCCCCACTGACTGCTTGCACGCCAGCATTATTTGAACTTCATAACTAATTCAAAACACAATTAGGAAATCTCCTAATGATTCCCCATGTGTCACAGTGGGATACTCTCCACTCAACTCCAGTCTCTCCACTGCTGCGGTGACTGCCAGCAGTCAGTCTCAAAGGGAGATGGAACAGCTGAAGGAGGAAGACCTGGACAGACTGCGTCTTTCACTGCATGTCAGACAATGTTAAAGCACTTTTCAAAAGGAAATTGGATTGATCTGATCTGTAGACATCCAAACATTGCTATGAATGCTAACTTTGGAGTGTGGGAATTCTTTCAAAGGCAACTTGAAAAATCATGTAGGTCCCAGTGAGCTGTCAAGAGTTTACTATAGTATTTCTCATCTTACAAAAAAAATAACCAACAGAATGTTTTCCTCATGCAGCAAGTCAATACATACTTTAAACAAAGGGTCCTCCTTACCCTTTTTCTGGAACACAATGTAGCAGTGGTCAAATACAAGAGAGCAAAAGCAAACTCAAAAAGAGAGTCTCACACCAGTCAACATGGAAAATGATGGCCCTTTAAAGTAGGGCACCAAGTGAAAAACATTCCCAGTGAAGACCTATGTTAAAGACCACTGTGGATCCTATTTCCTAATCAAGGCAACAAAAGTACATGCCCTAGGGGCTTGGATTAAAAATAGAGTAGTTGCTATTATATCACCTGTTGCAAAGACCTGCAAATTAATGCACATTCCCCTCCCCAAGGGTACGTGTTTTAAAACTTGTGTTTTAACCTACCCAGCAGCTAACCTGCTCCAAAATATCAATGGGAAGATGAGAATTTGGATTTGAAACATAACGTTCATGTCTTTCAGCCTTGTTTTGTCTTTTTTTCCCTCTACCTTGTTGATAAGGAACAACAAAACATCTTGCAATTAATCTCACAAAGCTAACTCTTGTAACCATTTCTTAAGGTCTTTGGACAGATAGCTATCTTACAGAACAGGGAAACACAGGTATGGAGGAGGTAAAAATCACACTGAAGGAGATGTTAAAAATCAGTAAGAGAACGCCAGCAGTGCTACATCACTCATGAACAGAGCTTCAGGCAGAACGGAGAGTTAACAAACAGCTTCAACAGACACTGGAAGGAAAGGAAAGGCTCTTGGTTCACAGGTCTTTCATGGTTATGTTCTGACACTTTGCAGCAATAAGAGGCAATTTCAAAAGAACAAAGCCCCATATCTCAGATTCTGAAGTTGTAGCGAGGTAGGAACACTTGCATTTCTTTCAGCTTACTGGCTCTCTATATATTATAAACAAAGTTGAATTTCTTAATACATGGATAAAACTCCATTCTGCATCCTTTATATTTATATGGCAATATGGTCAAAATTCACCCCAAACTGTCTTATAAATAACTATACTGCTCTTCTTAAGCTGGTAGGAAATAAGGTAGCAAAGTTGATTATCCCTTTGGAAAATGTAATGAACTGTCATAATTATAGAAAACAAACCCAGGGCAGTCAACTGGAAAACCGGGTAAGGCTTGGTAGGGACATTAAACCTCTCCTCCTCTTCCACTTCAGCATGTTAAATATAACTGCTTAATTAAGAAGCCCATTTCTCTGCCTAAATCTAAGGCAGAAGCACAAGCTAGACTTAGAAGCCCAATCTACTCTGCTCCCCCAAAGACAGAAACCGAACAAAATCATTGTTATGTTTTTTACGTACTGATTTGTCACCCACCAATCAGGACCATTGGCCGGTTTTTCATCTGGGAAATGTTAAACATGCCTAGAAATAAAATAAGGAACACATAAAAATCCTGGCTTTTAGGCTTTAAGTCATGCATCTGGTTTACATATTTAGTTTTCTGCTCTTCACAGTGCAACCTGCATGCTAGGAAAAACAAAGCTCAGTAAAGACCAAGGGAACTGGAGGAGGGGGAATCCAGCGTGGTATTATTTTAAAACTACAGCTGCCCCAGTCTCCAGGCATCCAGCTGCTATGGGTCTATCACACTGCAGAACCCTTTCCCAGAAAGCTTGCCATAATGTGAATTACAGTCTACCTACTACAGAATGCAATCAGTGTGACACTATCTTGTCTCTAACAATGGTATTTGACTGTTCTAGTTCTATAGCTAAGCTGTTAATAAGTGTTCCACTTTAAAGAAGCTAAATCACAGAAAGCTCCGGGGACAAATTAACACAAATTGGGAGAAGATAGACAATGTCAAGTAAATGCTGCTGATGGCAAAATGCCTTTAGTAGACTCTTCCCCATCCACCCCCTGCTTTCCCAAACCAGAATTTATAAATAAATGGTCTACAAATAAAGGAACCAATTGCTCCACCCCGTCCCTTAGGTTTACAAGGAACTATTTTATCTGGGTCAGACCAATGTACTTTGCAAATTAGTCTATGCTTAGATTTAAAAGCTTAGCAAAAGCTACCTTAAAATTTGTTTCACTCATTAGGAAAAAAGGGAAAAACCGACTGTTATTAACCTGTCAGAATCTGCAAGAAAACAAAAGGGCCAAAACGTATTTTTAGTGTGTAGGAGACTAATCCATGACCTTAAAGCCAGTTCATGTACAAGAATTCAGCATTTCCAGCTGGAGCCACATTACAAAAATACAGTTAGGTTCAGATGTGAATGTTTATATCAATATAAATTCAGAAAAGATGAATACAGCCTGAGGATGTAACTGCATCATCATGGACCTTGTGTCATGACCTTACGCAGAGCACTAGATGAGTACCCACAAATTCCTGCACAGTGAAAAAGAGATTTGTCACTTCTAGAAACACGTTAATGCAGTACTTGGACTGATAGCTCCATTTAGACTTAGTTCTTCTTTTACAGCAAACTAATTTAAAATAAAAAGGAATCCAGTGCAACTACTTAGCTTTACGTTTTGCTATTGTTGTCATGGGCAGCGGTATTCACATCTATGTGAGAACAAAAGTCAGTCTGAAAGTCTTTCAGACAGTCTGGGTTCTAACTTTCATGGAAGGTTACAAGTACCAGGATATTGTTTTCCCTACCATTGCTGTTATTTCTCAACTACAACGAACATACCAGCATGCTGTTTCTTTTTTCTGCCCACTGCTGCTCCAATGATTTGAATCAACTGTTCCTCTGAGGCACCTGACCGTAGGTGATCCCTCAAGGACACTTCTGAATTCCCAAAAAGGCACACCTGCAGCCAACCCAGGGAAGCAGAATAGGAGAAATGAGAAAGAATACAATAAATTACTTTTACAAATATTTCAATCTAACCACAGAGTGAAGGGCTTTGAAGATGCCTACCCTTTTTGATGCCATGATGATTTTTGCTTTTTCTTTCATACCCCTTTTTATACTCTCTTATATAGCTTTTATGTATTCTCAGTGCTTTTAGCCCACATAGTTATAATTCTTTAAGTTTGATAACTTCTCTTAGACCCAATATTCCATTAAGCCGAGAGACCAAACATTCTGGAAACCCCAGACATCAAGGGCCTCTCCAGAACACATTCTGTTAACAAAGACAGGCCCATCCAGGGGAAAGGTTCCTCGGACAAGGGGTCTCACTCAAGTCCCTCATTGGGGAATCTTTGATAGATATGCTAATTTTTGCAAGGCATATAATTGTATACACATCACATTGGGTGTGGCCATTTCGATGTGCATTTCGGCACACCTGAGGATCCTTAAATAAATACCGAGGTAAAACCCTTCTCCCTCTTAACTGTGTTCAGCTCTCTTAATTTTAAGACCAGGAAAAGGCATCACTTTGAAGGGAACATTTATGGAGATTGTTTTCTTTATCTCTCCTCATGTATACGCAGACAGCCTGGGATGTTTATGCAGCCTAAGCTCATTGGGCATTCAGGCTGCCTTGGTCATCTGACATTAGGCAGCAGCACAGCTGTTGTCAATATCAGGTGACAATGCATAAGTGCCAATTTTTAATTGAAAACTTTAATTTTTCCCCAGAAACTGCCAGTTTCAACGTGGCAGGAAATGGTTACCCCTCCTTGTTGTACAGTCATTGAGCAAATGTACAGGCTGCTCTTGAAGGAGAAGAGTTACAAGTTGTTTGGGAAACAGGACAGGATCCTTGTGGAATGCAAAAGCCAGGCCCTCACAGCTGCTTGGACCCTTTTTTAGTGGGAAATCATCTGCTTGTCACATGTTTAAGATGATTTTGAATCAAAGATTAGAATAAATATTTATATTTACTGCCTTTGCAACCATGTTTTAGAAACGAAATTAACTATGGTAGCAAAACAGAGAAACCAAAAAAAAGGTGAGGTTACATCTCTCTAACAGCCTGACAAGACGGAACAAGAATACATACAGGAAAAATAAACAGGAGCTAGCCGGTAATAATTACGCATCTTTACATCCCAGCTACTTTTAGAGGATGAATTTCAACACTATTTTCACTGCATGAAATCAAAGAGAATCCCGTTTCACTACCAACCTTTAGGTTCCCATCTGCTGTTATCCTCAGCCGATTGCAGGATCCACAGAAGTGCTCTGACATGGAGGTGATAAAGCTGATTTGTCCCTGGAAATGTGGCACCTTATAACTCTAAAGAAATGCAGAGGAGGAAAAAAAAATAGTCAAATACAGAGTCCTACCTTTTATAGCTCCACTTTCCTAAAGACTAGAAAATCTTTTTTAGATATTCTTCAGCCCTTAGATCATATCAAAGGAAAAAAAAAAAAAAAGCAAAACCAGCTTTGTCAGGTGGTCCAGTCTATTCTGCCCTGTTTCTGGAAATTTCCAAACTTCTTAAATGATTGCTCTTGTAGTTATCAACTAACAGGTTGATGCTCCTGTAGTGAGCATGAGCTCAAAATTGCCCATTTGACACTGTACACTCTAAAGCAATACTTTTTTCACTGAAAAGACTATGTTCCATAGTGGAATCATAAGATGGAATTCATGATGGAATCATGTTCCATCATGATTGTTAATGTGCAGACACAGACTGACAAAAGTTTCAAAAGCTGTAAATACAGGATACAGACCTGGCATTCTTTATATCTGACTGAAAATACATCTAGAAAACACACTGTATTTATAAAGGTAAAGACTATGATTAGCACTTAATAAGCATCAAGTCTCATGCAGGCAGCTTGACCAAAACCCAAGAGTTACTACACTGAATATTTATTACTTTGGTTGTCAAATACCAGTGATGAACTTCTGAGAATTTGGGGATTTGGGGCAGGGGAAGAATGGGGGCATGTTTCACATGTTCTCTGTCCAACCCCACCTTGGCTGTGCTGGAAGTCTCACAGGGTAATTTCTCCAATTCCGGCCATCGCTGTTTAATTGTATCAAGCATTTCTTTGTAGCTCACCATCTTCTTGAAGTTCCATTTATTGCCTAGAATTAACAAAACCAGCCTAACTTTAGACTGTGGATTTTATTTTCTTAATTAGCAGAGAACCACCTTCACATTCTCCATGTCTCACTTTAGCTGTAGGTGTCCCAGCGCCAACTAGTCCTTCTACAGCTTATCGAGGGAAGAAGATAAGCTGCAAAAGACACAACATAAAGCTCCAGGCAATTCCTAATTCCCTGAAAGATCTTACCAAAACCTCCAGAGACAAGTCTATGGCGTGAATATCCACCAACCAGCCCACTTCTGTCCAAGAAGAATCTCAAAGCAGCAGTACTTACCATCAAAGGGCATGTACTCTATGAAACGCACATCAACGGGCAGATCCTTGGTGAAATCCACGAAGTCCAGCACTTCATCCTCATTGAAGCCTCGCATCACCACACAGTTCACCTGTAGGTAAAGCAGACACCTGAAATTAGTGAGCAGAGTATGGTTTTCTTTCCACTTACACAAGGTTTCATAGTCCTTACAGAAGGCAACATAGCTAAAAATAAATTTATTTTTTGAGAGAAAAAATGATGAGAGAAGTTGGCAGGATTGCAGTGGCATGGATGATCATTTCTGCTTAACTCATCAAAGTTGTTACATCCAACCTAACTAAAGTTCTTCAAGATGTCTTGCTACATGGAAGACTAATACAAAAGCTAGGTTACACAAACATTGTCTTACCCATCTAAGGTATGGCTGCTTTTACTGTTTAAAATGACAACTCCACTACCCAGTTCTACACTGTGTGGCTTCTGTAAAAGTACTGGCAAGTTACCTTCCACAGCACTCTCTATGGAAGATCATAGACAAATTCCCTGGACCTGGAAATGCTCACAGCACACTCCATAACCATAGGCTACAGGATAACTAGCCCTGCCTTCCTCTGAAAGAGAGGTTAACACTGAGTTTTCCACACATTCCTCATAAGCAGTATTTACATTGGAGCCTTAGGTCCTCTGTGTTATATCTGAAGAACAACAGAGAGCTGTGGAGTTGCTAAAATACTTCAGTTAGCAAGGCAGCCTTGTATGTCCAAACATCACCTATCACAGTTCTTAAGAGCTTTCAGGAAAGCCTAAAATCTAGTTTAATTTCAAATGCTTTTCACAGATGTATAGTCTAATCCACTCACACATAATGGAACTTCCAAAGCACTGGTGAAACTGAAGGGAACCACAGCTGCAGAACTGCAAACAGCTGAGTTAGGGTGAAGTTCCATGTTGCAGTGAAGCTGGTCTACCTGCACCCTCAAACTTGCTTTCCCTCCCACACTGGCACTCAAAATAGTCTGCTATAAGAAGCTAAAGGAGAAAAAAAACAGGAGAAAATTAATGTCTTTTTGCAGGGTAGTTCCTGCCAGTTAACTGCCTTGGCCAGATTCAAAGCTGGGTCAGACAAATGCCAATTCAAGAGAGAAGGCAGGAGGAGGCAAGTACAGAGCAGGGCCGTCCTGTGGTGACACAATCAGTAGGCTGAGGCAGTATGAACCTGCACCCCCAGCTGCACAAGGAGGTGGTATGAATTCTCCTTGTTACTTCTTGATGTGATCTTCAAGTTTTTCTCCAGTTTCAGTAAAAGTTATTCACAGGGTGAGGTGAGAAGTAAGACAGAATATAATAAATTCCTTATCAGGTGAACTGTACATATGGTAAAACTCAACAGTTTAAGAGTAAGTAAACACTGTATTTACCTTAACAGGATCATAGCCAAGTTCAGTGGCTTTGTGGATTCCTTCCATTACCTTGTGAAAGCCTAAGATACAAAAAGAGAGAAAAATAATTTTTATTGTTTCAAAGCAGAATGTAAAAGGAGGTTCTTAAGTACAAGGCAAATAAAAACCATTCTGATTCAGTAGGCAGGGCTGCAAGTAAGAAGAGATGCAAATAAAGAGACTAATTATGCCCCTCCTCACAACCCCCAAAGACTACCAGTGTTACTGTGTTCAAGTCATTGAGATCAACACTTAACTGGTATTTGAGTTATCAATGATACTGGTATGGTTTTTTTCATCTTTGGATATCCACATATTATTAGCATATGATTCTCCACTTCCCTGTAAGTCAGCTTTCCTTGTGTTACATTCTTCTGAAAGGGAGTGGAAAAACTTTATGAACTGCCTCCAGATGCAATGAAGAAAGAATAATAAATTAATGTTTATTTTATAGTAATGGCTCGTGTCTTTTCTACAATGGCAGAATTTCACGTTCTGAATCAGACAGCAATGTTGCTAAGTGAATTTTAAAAGGATTTTTCTAAAGTACATTTGGGGTGGAGTGTGTTTAGGAACAAACAAAAGCCCTGATTCCCTGGTCAACCCTGGCTACAGATGTAATTGGCTTCCCAAAGCTACTGACTATCCATTAGTCAGAAGATCAGAGGCAGCATTTTTCAGGATCATCATTTTTATGACTAAACATGGGAAACTAGTGAACAAAATGTGGCAGGGATTAGAGCATTCAGGAATGCAATTCAGTTGGCCTTTGATCCTTGAAAACAAATGAAAGATGTCAAAAACTACAGTGACTTCAAGGAATGAAGTGCCCAGTTTCATCCTACCATTCAGTGCGGGCTACACCTGCCAGCTGCTCTCAAACACAAGCATATAGTTAATCTACAGCAAGTATCTTTGCCCCTACACATACCTCTTAAAGCTGGAAGAAAAATAAAGCAACAATGCAGTTTTAGAATTCCAAAGTCATTTAGGAAAGCCTCTTGATTATCTCATCCGAACCACCCCTTCTGTCAACTTTGTTTAAAGTTAAGACCTTTCATGAAGACATCCATTTCATACTTGGCATATTATTCCCTCCCTGCCACACTCCGCAGCTGGCAGAGAACAGAGGTGAGCAAGAATGAGACAGCAAACTCCCGAGCTCTGGGCACACATTTCTGGTGAGTGCTCAGCTGCTCACCCAGTGTTTGTGAATGCCTCTTCTACCCTGGCAGGTTCTAGACTAAGTTCCATTCCCGTTCCGCACATGAAACTCAGGTATGAGAGACCAAACACTGCATGAGACTGAGGTCCTTCTTCCAAAGCTGTACTCTTCAACAGCAAATACTTTACACATGCTAGTAAAGGGGCAGTATGTCTCAGAAGTTTGTGCTGACAATCCCCATGCTGCTTCTAGTCACATGTGTTTCTGCATAGGTCCATCGCCCTCCTTTTCCTATCTATTATCTACTGGAAACTCAGATTCTCTAGTGAACACATCATACCCTCATTACTCTGTAGGTGCTTTAGCAGAAAAAAGCAATAACTCAATAGTATTCTGTGCATACTTAATACTGGATGCATCCAAAATCAGAAAGAAAGAAAAAGAAAGAGAAAAATTTCACTTCACTGCTCTCTGGCTAGTAAAGGCATCATAAAGCATGGACATAGGAAAGCAGAAGATACAATTATTTAATAAACCAGTTCTAATGCTAATCCTGGCTGCACAAAGAGTGGTGAAGAGCAAAATTATTTCACACAGTGAAATAACTCTTGCAACCAACTGTTTGAAGTTATGGCTTGTCACCGTTCTCAATCACCACCTACTTATGCATGTGCCCAGGAAGTTTCCAGCACCTGTGGTAGATCTTATTGCAATTAAGCAAGATTGCAGACAGATTGTGGCAACAGAGATAATGATACACTGCTGTAAGCACAACCCAGAGCCATGAATGGGATCAAAAATCTCTGCAACTGCTCAGAAAATCTCATGTATGACCTCAGGATTACAGAAAGGAGAAACTCAATGTAACTAAAATGGCCAGGAAGCAACCACTTCTCTTTCACCCAATGAAAAATTTCAATATTTTCATCATATACAATTTCTTCTGAAGTCAGAACTTTAGCCAGCTTTATAGTACAGAGAACCTTAGAGCCATCCAGAAAAACCCTATGTGGAACAAAACATCCCAGCATTTAATCCTTACAGGAAAAAAGGCTTCAGGCCTACGTTTAATGATATAATTACAGTACATCATTACCTCATTTTTCCTTGTATGAAACACACACACAAGAAAAAAAGGGACAGGTCATGAAACAGGTTAGACTGGCTACCTGTATGAAAGCATTTTCCATTTGTTCATCCCTTAGAATGCGGTAGATTGGGAAAAGTAGAAATGTTACGGTACTCTAAAGTGCTTTCACACATCAGTGAAATCTCTGATGATCTCACAGTCATTTTGTCTATCCCAACCATTTGCAAGTAGGAGCAGATGGGATGCAGGGCACCTGCACCAAAGACACACATTTTCTGTGTCTTCTTAAAACCCTAGATTGACTTTCCAGCAAAACAGAAAAATTATTCCAAGCTTCTCAAGTTCCTGGTAAGCTCCATAATCAGATGCCACCTTTACTTTCCAGAGAAGTTACCAGCCTGTAGGAGTCCAAGACCAGGAATCCCTCTCACCTTAACAGAGCTATATCTTGTTGCCTCTGGAACTGCCACAGGAGACAGGGTAGCTCAGTAGGGCAGGCATACTATTCTCTGCTCATTCCATACTTGCAAATCTCCTATTAAATAAAAACCCTCAAAAAAAGAAAAAAGTATTTTACATAATTTCAGCCTTTAACCTTAACAAAAGAAAAAAAAGAAAAAAACACAAACCAACAGAATTCAATGTTACTATTTTTACATGATCTCTGCTTAGAAAAAAAATGTCTATGATTTGGAGACTTTTTTCTGCTCTTTAAAAATATTGAGTAATAGAAATTTCCCTGTTCGTTGTCTGTGCTGCTCAGTTGAACAATTTCTCTCTTTGTTGTTAAAAGATCTTTTTTTCTTTAAAGGGGGACAAGAACATTCATATAAATAAAAATTACCCTAATCCCCTAATGAGTTTAGTTTACTTTATAAGCAGCACATTCCTAACAGCTTCTAATCACATATGAAGACCTCTGACCTTACAATTCAGGAAGCTAGAGGCTCACATTTGCCCCTTCAGTGGCCAAAGAAGGGCTTGCTCCTAATGTCACAAACCAGGTAATACTCAAACACAGAGAGCAGAAGGAAAGAGCACAGGCAACACCTGTCTGTGATTGGATACTCCCAGATACCACTCTGGGAGCCAGCTGCGCTATGACACAACCAGATCAATGCAATAGCCTACCCTGGAAGGGTAATGGTCCAGTCAGATTTATGACAGGAACTGATTTCTGTGCCATGACACAGAAACCTGAAGTAGTGCTCCCATAGCGACTGCTGACAAGGACACCTTTCTGCACCTGCCAGCAGAACTTCAGTTTGATAGCAGTGATTCAAACGCTGACATTACTTCCTACAGCATTCTGGATTTCTACAATCCTTTCCCTACATCTGTCTTAGGCTGTTGCACCATCTGGTGGTTAGAGGTTTTGTCAGAATTAGATGTTCACAGACTGCTGAAGTTACATTACTGGACAGAAGGAGAATGATACAACATCAAATCAGTTTTAGTTTGGAAGGAAGCCCAACCATGAAGCTGAGCTCTATGATCAGCTTTAGGATTCATTTAAATAAGAATCTGTAACACTGGGCATATCCAAGCATTTCTGAAATTTTATTTGGAATTACTTGCTCAGTAGGAGAGAAGTTACAAAGCTAACAGCCCTGCTCAAATTACCTCAGGCAAATTACAGCCCCCCTCAAATTACCTCCTATTAAAAAGTAGTGGATACGAACATCGCTAACCACAAGTGAGACCACTGCTAGCGCATCCCAAATATAACTTCCAGAAACTGCCACTATTCGTGACAAGAAGTTCAGTTCTTGTGGCATCTTTGTCCCCAGATGGTACAGCAGAAACATCTGGGTTTTTTGAGCACTATTAAAGAAGAGCAGCACACAAGATTTGGAGAGTCCTCTTGAGATCTATGACTAACCAGTTATAGATTATATGACTAACTGTGATGAGTGGAGCATCTTCTACTTCACCAGCTCCAACAAAAGGGTCTCTACCTGCCTAAGCATTACAGGAAAAAGAGTCACTATTGAATTAGCTAGTATAGACTACTTTTCCTAGCCTCAGAAGGATAGCAATTCACTTCCCTCTTAAAGTAACTGACTGTGAAAGATACAGTAAGCAACTTACAACACTCCTGCAAGTATTAACACAGCTGCCTTAGAAGACAAGTTTGTACCTTTCCTTCGGACAATGAACTCAAATTTAGCTGGCACCAAAGTATCCAGGCTAATGTTAATGGCATTCAGTCCTGCCTCCTTCAGCCGGGGCAGCAGTCTGGTTAAGTTGATCCCATTGGTTGTGACAGCAATGGTTTTCAGCCCTTCTAGCTTGAACAGTTGACCTAGGAAATAATAAGTAAAAAGAACACTTTAAAGAAGTAGTTAAACTATAAGTTTTACAGAAAACCCAAAAAATTTGTGAAACAAAGGAAAAAGTATCACTGAAGGTGTGAAAAAAATGTGGACACTTCAGTGCTTTGGCCTTCTTCCAGCTGTATTAGTTTAAGAGACCAATTTTAGCACAAATTCATTTCAAAAAGTATGAGAGATAGCAGCTTTTGCAAGAGAAACTGGTGACACAGTTCTGTTTTATTAAAATGCACACTAATTTTGTTCTTCATTTCTCAGAGTAAGTACCTACTTTATTGCTGAAAGGCAGCCCCCGATTTTGTGTACTTTCTTTTCCTCATCCACCTTTGCAAACTGAATTTTATGTCCTGCAATAATAATAAGCAAGCCATCCCTTTCACAACAGACACCTGACCTAAGTGTTTATTTAGCAGCATTTATCCTACAATGCTTTACCAAAAACCAGTTCTAACCCAGAGGTAGCTGCCAGCAGTAGTGACTTTAAACTTCTGAGAAAAATACCACATGCAGTCCCAACTAAACAGAAAAAGGTCAACATACTAGACTATTACAGAGAATCCAAGGCAACAACACCCAAAGGGACAAAACATTTGCACTTGACAAGTGAAATATTTCCATTACCAGTGGTAGCCCGGCTGACTGGAGAGTGCTTACGCAAGACACTAAAAAATGGCTAACAAAAGAAAACAGCGTAAGAAACAGTTAATATCATGAGATTAAGATTTAGAAAAGAGCTGCCTCCTCATAAGCCAAATGTAGAAATCCTCAGCATACCAGGTGTCCAGAGATCAAGCTTTAAAACCTCCAGTTATCAGTACAATAACAAATAAGAAAAAAACCCTCATAAACAACTTGCAGAAGCAGAGCCACAGCAAAGCAATTTTGGTTTTTCCTCCCTCACTCATAGCCTCCACCCTACTTCCACCCTAATGATTTAAGAAATATTTGAAGAACCCATACTCTTGAGGCAGCTGTAATTACAGCACAAATATTTCATAGTCCATTCTTCCGTCACTATTTTACCTCTATTTGTTCATGTTGATAAGGGCTTTATTTCTGCTTTATCTCATTTTCCAGCTCTTTTCAAAATATTCACCCTAAGCTGAGTCCAGAATGCTGGAATGGGTCAAGCTAGGTCACAGCAAAGATGCTGAAGTTTACAGCAGCAGCATTTTGGAACATGATTAAGAGCTCCATAAAGACACGAGGTTGTAGGGAAAGAGAAATCTTTACTAAAAGAGATTTTTTTCCTGGCCTTCACCTCTCAAAATCCTCCCAAATGACCAAGAAAAACCTCCTCCTAGAGGGTAAGTGCTACTGGCTCAATTTTGCCAAAGATTATTTAACACTAACTATCATTAGCAGCCCAATCTTTGTGAGAGTAAAGGATACACACTGCAGCCAGAGGATAGTTTAGGAACATCACTACTTTTATTTATAGCCTCAGAATGCACAAAATGCTCAACCTCAGAATAACTGAGAAAAAAATCTAGGTGCCATACAGGCTTCATTGCTAGAAATGTAAAATGTATAAAGGTATTGAATAAAACTAATGTCAGTCTGCAGCCTAAAATAGAAAAGTTTTTAAAAAGTAGCACCAGTTGATCAGGTCAGTGCAGGCAGCAGATGATGTCCATGCATCTCTTTCCTCATCAGACAAGGCAAGATACAGGATGAGGCACTGCAAATACAGTAATACATGGAATCACCTGTAGTAACACATTGGACAGCAGACAACTGAGAAATTAGAGATGGAGGCTTAACACTAACACCAACAAGTTAAAAAGGACCAGTCAGAACAATCTACCAAATAACTTTCACAGTGTCTTGGTTTCTTGGCTTGTTGACCTCTAAACTCAAAAGGGATTAAACAGACTTCACAACTTTGTAACTCTCCTTCTACCTCTATTAAATCTGTTTGCTGGCCTTTGGTCACTGCTTTAGCACCAATTAGCACAAGCAAAGGCAACTGACAAAAACTACCAAGTAGAAAAGGAAATAGAACAGATGCTGTAAGACCATAGCATGAAGCTAAAACTTGTACGTCAAGCTTGAGTCCTAAGTAAACCACTTTACATGTACTTCTTCCTTTAGGATCAGGAGCATCTTCCTAAATAGACAATTTTCTTATATATTCTCCTCCAATCACTTCCTTAGCTGTACTTCTCCCAACTGAGTCCAGAAAAGGTGTGTATATTTCTTAACACATCAACTAACAAGTCTACCCTACACCACTTCACTCTTGAAATGGGTATGCTGCTATAAAAAGTCATCCAATAGTCCATCCTCCACCCCTTGGAAAATGATTTTGTCAGCGCAGATGTGTACTCCTCAGACTACTAATAATAAACAGCTATCACAGAGTTTATATCCGGTGCTTATTTAAACTTTTGAGTATCTCAAAGGAGATGGATTCTACATTCCACTATCAGCTGCTTCAGAAAAATCTCAAACATATGTTTTCAGCAGTCCCCAGGACATAATTTAGCTTTCAGCAAGTGTTAGATGCTGACTCATAGTTTATGTATGGGCATCCGTTAAAAGATTTAAAATAATCTAAAGAACTGTAGAAGGTCTCTGAACAGCATGGTCTCCCTACAGTAGCTTCAAATTACATTTGTTCATTGAAACAACTAAAAAATCTGAACTTGAGTATTAAAAAAATTTGGTAACAGAAATCCAGCATTAACATTTCTGAGTTTTACTGGTACTTCACAGACCATTTATAGTTTGGAGAAAGGCTTACTGAAAATAAACCTAGCTCAAACCTCAACCCAATTCAGCACCTGAGATATTGTAGCCAGCTTCTCTAAAACCACCTAGAAAACCAGACTAACTCTATCCCAGACCAAACCAGTATATTGTGCTAAGATGGCTTCAATAAAGATGCTTTTACTCAAATTCTGCAGAAGATATTTTTAGGCTTGATCTTCCTTCAATGAGGTTCCCCATAGTTATTACACTGATCTACTTAGTTTTGAGTCCCTTACCTTGATCCCAGACTGAGGCACCATAGAGTAACACTAAAGTCTGAGAAAACAGGAGGTGTTAGTAGACCTAATTCAACAATCTTCAACAGGCCTTAAAAAAACCCAGCAGACTGATGCAAATCCACAACCGAATGAACTAATACAACAGAACAAACATCTTAGCATCCCTTACCTTCATCCCAAGATCACTATTGTTATCCATTAAAATGATCACTATGAATCTGTCCAAGTTCAGCTGTGAACAGGAACACGAGCAGAATAATGAAAACCCAGTGGTTCAAAAAGATCCATTTCTCTCTTTCAGGCACAAAAATAAACCTGTGAGAATTCTATCATTGGAGTAAAGCAAAACAAAAATATGTCTATCCTTCCAGTACCAATACTTCTGGATTGCAGCAATACAATAATGATTTTGCAGCAACTTGACTACTCCACTTAAGACTATCAACATCAGAACAGCTGTGTTGAGTATAAGTCATCAGCTATCAGCTACCACCCACTGATAAATAAAAAAGGTGTCTACAATACACTAGGAAAGAAAGTTCTGCACTGAACTGATGACATGGATGATTTAAACTCGTTTTCATGCCCATACTATATGCTGAACTGCAAAGCTTTATTGTATTTTAAATTGCAACCTAATTTATAAATCTAGTTCCTTTTTATAGGAGCCAATAATTATACCTATTACCATTGGAAAGAATCTAGTATCTTGAAAGAAATGTCTCTTGAAAGGCATATAGCTCCCTCAATATTAAAACAACCCCAAACCCATCATGCATGGGCAAAATGTTCTAGACAATGATATTTCAGAGCTCCAAAAACTTAGTGCAATTTCAGAACTCCTCACAATCAAAGCTCAAGGTGACACACCCCAGCTCACTCCAGTCACACCTTTTCCAGCTATAAACGGGTCAGCTCTACAACAGCTCTGCTGCTTCCTTTGGAAGGTTGTCTTCTTTGGAAAAGGTCTTCCAAATCCTGAACAAAACAGAGCAGAGGCAGAGACCAACTGTTTTCTGCACAAAAACTCACTGCATTGGTAGGCCATCTCCCTTCTTTCAAGACCTTCATCTTCCACATAAACCCTTTCTTATCTTCAGTACTTAGAAGAGTGTATATCCACAAACAAACAAGTTCAACTGTCTACAATACACCAAAGTGCACCCACCTACACAGCTTTAATCTAAGAAATTGCCTCTACACAGATCCACTGCAATTTTCTTAACATATGAGACTTTGGACAGGAAAAAAAGCACCTGACTCAAGAGAAAAGATCCAGGCAGAGTCATTCAACACAATACCAATCAAAGCAGATAGACTTCTAAAATTTACCCAGTAATTTACCTTCCACTAAAGTAATAGTCTTCATCAATAACTGTAAAAACATAGGTTTTTTCACCATTCCTTATTAACCACAAGCGAGTGACATCTGTTGTCAAGGTAGCAAACAAAACCAAAAAAACCCACGCTCCTAAAAAATCAAAGAGAAAGCTTGTTTTGTTTGTAAGCGCGTATCACTTGCTCCTCCTCCGTGAAGACCTGGTCATACAAGTTCTTGATTTTTCATCCTCAAGCTGCATTATTGCAAGCCACTGTAGTAGGTGCTGAATATGAAAACAATGCTAAGTTCAGCTGGTACAATATAAAGACATGTAAGTTCCATCCAAGCAACACAGCAGAACCGGAAATTTTCTGAAAGGTGACTTGCATTTCACAATGTTGGGAAAAAACACCACAAAAAAAATGCGCAATTATTCTTCTGATTGCCAGACTGTATCAGTAGATAGCTGTAAGTGCAATTCTTGGACTGACATGTACCAAGTCACTCTGAAACACTCTGCACTGATTTGGAACTCACCCACAATATCCACCACATCGGGACGGATAAGTGGCTCTCCACCTGTCAGTCGGATCTTCTCCACACCCTCTTTCACAAACAGTCTGGCTAAGGTGATTATCTCCTGGGTAGTTAGTAGCTCTGATTTCGGAGTCAGCTGAACACCTTCCTCAGGCATACAGTACTGACCTGAAACAAAGATTACAGAAATACATGGGGAAAAAATAACCAGCAGCAATTAATTTAATATGATGGGTAAAATGCACCAAGGGCAGCTGTCTTGAATGGATGTCAAATGACACCAATTGTGCAAAACTTCTACAATATCCTAACAATTTCCCGGTTTACTTCAGAGGAAAACCCAAGACTAATTTGATGTGCCTCAAAATTACAACGGATCCACTCTGAAGAAAAAGATGACCTTATTTCTAACTAACGTGCATTCAAAGAGAGACACCAAGTTCAACCAGCAAGCACTGGGACATCACCATAGACTTTGTAGACGTAACTGTGGGAATGCCTAGATATCAGCTCTCCTGCTGACAGAAACTTTGGGCACACAAGCATCATTAACCAAACAACACCAAGTCTGATAAAAGATTGTCACTTCCACCTGTCTCTGGTAGATCCCTAGGCTTGCTCCTGGTTTCCCATCCCACCAGTAACTCAGCCCCAATCAGCCTCTATCTGTCCTTTATTGTTACTTGTGAAGAGAAGAAACAGTATAGGGCCAACACAGCAATAGTACCCTATCCCAAACCTTAGCCTTCGAACACTAAGTGCAGAGGAGTTTCGTGCAAGGAACCAGCAGACACTTACACCTGAGGTTGCATTTCTCAGTCAATGAAATTCGCAAGTAATTGTGCTGCCGCCCAAAGCTGTCCGTCAAAAAAGCAGAGAATGGAGCAGCATGTTCCAGTACAAAGCGTCCTCTTCCTGAGCTTTGTAATTCCTGTAACAAAAACAAGCAAGTGTTAAATATTTGAATAGTTACCCAGTCAACTTGCTATATAAATATCAACTTTGAACTCAACTGATAATTATTATTCCATTCTTCCCCACATAGACAGCTGCCCAAGAAAAGCCATTGTCAAAACTGGCCATTTATTGATTAAGTTTCACACCCTACTTAATTCCATTTCTACAATTTTCCCTGTGCATTTTAAGATACCTGTCTTTGCCACAGGTGCTTCAGGCTTTTTGTGTAGAATAGAAGGTGTTTTTGTTCAACTGTCTGTCTCTTCCCAGAATCAATGATCCAGGATCACCTATGCTCACTAGAGCCCTTGGGTAAACAAAATTATAGAGAAGGGGCCCTTCTTGCACTTCAGCACAAGAAAACCAGAAGCTGATGAAACATTGCATCTCTGCTTCTGCTCCTACCATATTCCTTGTGCAATATTAACATCTCGTGAATAGCAAAACTGAATTACTGTTATGTACAATTATGTTTCATGATCTCTGTTTTAAAAAGATTTCCAACAAAGTCTTCCTGCCTAAACCCGTTAACAAAATACTTCCAAAAGGCTTGTCTCAGTTAAAAGACAACAAATAATGCAGGGCATGGAAGAGAAACATGTGATTCTGAACACCTGTTCAAACTGAATAAAAACAATCGGAAATTTAAAAATTTCTTTATTAACTGTCATGAAGTGAATATTACAAATTATTTCTGCTTACAATTTTGGGTTTATTTTAAAGCACAATGTAATGTGTTCTAGAGCAACACAATTTTTAGGACGTATGAGTATCTGCCCTCTAGAATGAGAGCATAAGAAGGATGAGGACCAGCTGGAGCAAGACCAGATGAGACCACAAAGCTGCTCAGATGGCTGGAGCACCTCTCCTGAGAAAACAGGCTGAGAAGTGGATTTGTTCAGCCTGGGGAGGCTTTGGAGAGGCATTATAACACTTTCCAGTATCTAACTGGGGACTACAGGAGAGCTGGAAAGGGACTTCTTACAAGGGGCTGTAGTGATAGGACAAAGGGGAATGGTTTTAAACTGAAAAGGAGTAGAGTTAGATATTAGGAGGAAATTCTTTACTGTGAGGGTGCTGAGGCACTGGAACAGGCTTTCCAGAGAAGCTATGGATGCCCCATACATCTAAGTGTTGGATGGGCTTTGAGCAACCTGGTCTAGTGGAAGGTGTCCCTGGCCATGGCAGGGGGTTGGAACTAGATGGTCTTTAAGGCCCCTTCCAACCAAAACCATTCTGTGCTTCTATGATCACATTAGGTATCAAAATAAATATCCCAAATAGTAGCTGTAAATGAATACAGTTCAAGTTTATACCAAGTAACTCAAAAATATCAGTATCATCTATGCCAGAGCTGTTGATTACAGCAAGTTCTAAATGGAGGGAGTCCCACTGCCTTTAGTCTGTGACTTTCAAATAACAATGTTATAGCTCTATTTTTCTGTACCTGTAAAACACAGCTGAAACCTCTTTGCTACTTTTGGAAAATATTTTGATACCTCAAGTGAAACCTACAGTAACTGAATCAACCCTTATCACAGTACTGCAGAAAAGCAAGAGCTTACCAACATACTTCTATCAGCTGGTGGATCTTGGTTCAGGCACTATGGACAAACATCCACAAACAACATAATTCAAACTCTGCTAAGTATTTTCATCTACTATATGAGAGTTAAATTAACATTTTATAGGAGGTCAGTTTGGTAACTCATGAATGAGGCCAGCTGCCTAGCATCACAAAACAAACCAGAGAAAACAAAATAATTAAGGGAACCACCTTCACTGGGTCCTTGTTAGTTAACCACATACAGACATTTAACAGTCAGCCATGGAAACCAGAAGAAAAATAAAGGATTCCTGGACATACAGTGAATTTTGTATCCAGTGAAAAGTAAAAACCATTGCTGGACACACGGTGTTCACAAAGTTCAAGCATGTGTGAATCAGCTGCAGAATTGTGCCTCAAGTTGAAATTGTGCTGACTAGTCCTGATAGGCTGCAGCAGGCAAAAGATTAAATAAAGTTTTGACATAAATTTAAAGACATAGAATGAGGAACCAGACAAAATGACACATTAGCGGGTCTTTAAACTGCTTACTTAAGCAAAAGTCATGACTCACATCCAGTAAAAAGCAGACTGGTGAGATCTCTGGACATACTAAAATCAGCATGTATAGGAAGATGCCAAGGCACTGGACAGGAACACACACAGCCACAGCCATCAGCTCCCTGGATCTGGTCATCACTAGTAACCAAAGGAGCTAACCCTGCACAGCATTTCCACACAGCCCTTGAAAGAAATCTAGAAGTGGTCAGCTAAAATGTTGAGCCACCCATGTACATCTCCTCAAAATATTTTATGCTGAAAAGGTTTGTAAGAAACATTTGTGGGTGAGTGGAAGCCACAGAGGACCCCAGTGATCAAATCAGCCAGAGAGCAAACGTCATCTGGGGAGAGATCCAACTTCAGCCATCAGCAGCCACAGCAATTTTGTTTCCAGCTGTGCTAATACCGAGCTGCTGCTAAACTTACAAGCAGGAGCAGTCGCTCTTGGCAGCACAATCCTTTCACTAACCTTTAAACAATCCACTACACTTGATCCAAACAGCTTTGTGGTAAGATAAGAAGATCTCTAAGAACATCCCTAGCAGTGAGGAGCTAGAGAAGGTAAAGGAGATACAAAATGCCTTGTTTCAAAGGCCACAAAACATCTGTTTACCCCTGATAAAACTGCAGTAGTAGTTTGCACGGAATTGCTTTTCTGCCGGAAGAAAGCAATCTCTTTCAGTTTCAGGGGCCATAACAGCAGAGGCATATGAGGTGCAAGGCCAGCCCTCCCGAGACCTGGCCTTCCCCCCGCGCGGCACCAACAGTGTCACCGGCAACCACTCTGCAGCCACACCCACCCGCTGCTCACACACCTTCCTTCACCTCCCTTTTCTCCAGCACGCAGAACAAGTCATCTGGTTTTTAAATACCTCGGGAAAATGCTCCAGCCTAGGGGTGTGCAGGCTGCTGATGAGCTCTGCACAGCTTTAGTTTCCAAACAAAATCCCAAGCTGGGAATTCCTTGCTTTGATAGAAATGCTGGCTCTGTTCCACTTATTGTAAGTAAGTGTTTCTCCAAATATAAGCCGGGTTAACTCAAAGAGCCCAGGTAAATATCCAGACTTCATTTCTTCTTCCCCAGTTAGAAAAGTCACTCCTGAACAGACTAAATCTACGGATATTTTAAATCTGCCAAACTCAGAAAGAACACAACAAAGAGAAGTGGATTTTTTTTCTTGAAAACTATGCTGCCTTCTGGCCTGGCTGGATATCTGATGTTGTCCTTCCTATTATTTTGGAAAGGTGTTCACATTTGAGAGGGAAAGCACTCCCAGGTTTATTAAAATTATCTGAGCCCCTCTTATGGGAGCCTTCCTCTCCTGTTTCTTTCTCAGTAACTCTTTTTTGCATCTTTTTCAGGATCAGGCTTCCTTACCACTCCACTTGAAGACAGAACAGTACAAACCCCCTGCCGGTTTCAGAGTGTGCATTACAAAGAGAGAAAGAAGGGAAAAGTTCTCCTCCCTGGAGGAACGGTGGAGGCAAATGAGGGAGACTTTAATGCTTTTATGTAATGAAAGGCAAAACTGCATACTTTCAAAGATAGTAATATGCTTTAAAATAATTTCCCGTTTTCAGGAAGGAGCCACCACTGGAGTGGGACACAGGAGACCAATTCTGTTGCTGGTCTGTGATCCATCGGCATGGCTGCTACAGGTAAGGTAGCTAAAGTAAGGGGAATAACATTGCCCTTCATTAATTACTCTTAACTGTCAAGAAGCAGCATTAAAAGAACAGGCACTCAGCAAGAAATCGGTGCCAATAAACTTTAAAGTTTCTATTGGAAATAACTAATTCTTGCTGCAAAGTAGTGGGTTTTAGAACAGGGAAAAGAAAAACGTTTTACACAGCTCCTAGGACTTCTTTCCATCATTTTCTTGTTGTGTACAGAAATAGGTTTGTCTGGGAGGGAAGAATGATGGGAGATGGAATTTTTAAGCTATTCAGTTTCTGACCAATAAGATTTCAGCACAGAGGAATTAAGAGATACCCATAAACCAGTACCATCAGCTTGAACTCCAGCAGAAGTGGATCCTGTACTACCAAACCTGCCACTGCACCCAGCACCAACTCATATTTTTATCAATACCACAGGAAAGGCCAATTATCAGAGATGAAAACTCAGCTGCCTTCCTGGTAACTCAGGGCAAGGATGAAGCATTCTCTCAGATTGTTGTGTAAGAAGGATTTTCTGAAGGGGAAGAATAGGTTGAGGTTGAACTGCATCACTTTGTGAGAACTACTGGAACAGGAAGAAAGCAAAAGCCTGCTACAGTTCTCAGGCTACAGGGAAAGGGTTATTAGTTCCCTGAAGTAGGAAAAGGTAGATGATTGCTGGTATTTTAACATATCAATGCCCAATCACGCAACTTTTTCACTCAAAAGGGACGTCTATAACCCACAAGTCCCCACTCCCCTGTCTCCATAGTCAACAGGAGACACTTCTGCACGTTGGAGGAGTATGCCCTGTCACACAGTGTGCTTCATCTGATCCATGAAAAAACCAGGTTCATTCTCTGGGCTGTCAATCACATGTTCTGTACTAGTACTGAAAGAATGAGAGCTTAGATGACTGCACCTAGCAGCTATATTTTGACAAGCTGTCAACCCTTCAGACCTGACAATTCACCTGTGATTTCCAGGAGAACTCTTCTAACAATGCAGCAAAATTGGAAGCTGTCAGCAGAGGTATCAGTAACCACCAGAGCACCACAAACTGACAGATACTAGAAAGGCTCAGTTAAACACAAGGGGGCAGACGACAGAACTCTTATCTACTAATCAAGCTGAATATCAAGTACTATCCTTGCTCTACTCTTCCACCTTCACCTCATCCCCAGTGACATTTGTGCACTATCAAACAGTAAAGCTTGCACAGACTTCTGCACAGGGACGACGACAACCTGTGTACCCATGACACCGTTAGTGTTGCTCCTGCACCCACTGGCTCTTCAAGCTCCTGCAATCCTGCTGGGTTTGTGCACAGCACTGCTGTCTCAGTGTTGTACCTAACACTGCTGCAGTGTCACAGACACAACTCAGCAAAAGCTCTTCTCTTTCATGCCTCACCTTTAGCATCTTAGCCTGTAGGGAAGCGGTGACATAATGTCCTTGGTTCAACCTGGAAATCAGACAACCGCAGAGGCTGAAATGGGTCTAAGTAGGCCAAGTGCCAGAATGAGGTCTGAGCTGAGAAGTCCAAGACAAATGTTTTTGTGAGGGCTCAGCAGCCGCTGCCCAACAGCTGACCCCAAACAGCAGGCTACACTTGTGGGTACTGGCACAGAGAGCACCAGCCAGGAACTGCCACTGGCCACCCACAAAACAGAGCGGCAGCACACAGAGAGTTTCAGACGCAACTGGCCGAGAATTAGGGCCATGTGAGGTCTTTCTGGCTCTCCACTTTATCCCAGCACTGAAGGCTTCATTGTGGCCACAGAAATTTTCAGGTGGTTGTGTTTGGATTACAGGATCTACAAGAGCAGTTGGAGAAAGATGAAGTGAAACTTTGTATCAAGACCCTTACTGGACATGATACATCTAGAGCAGAATTTAAAAAAAAAATGCTGATTTCCAGTTTTGTAGTAGAAATAGGTCATCCTACATGATCATTTTAATTCAACAATACAATCCGGACATATATTATCATGGGTACAGGACAGCAGGACGGCATCAACTTTGTTAACTGTGAATTAGTCAAAAAAAAATAAAATCCAAAGAAACACTTGCAAACAACCAAACAACTGTGATAATGCTGCTTTCAGAGCGCCTGTTGCTACCTGTCCTGTTCCAGTCTTAGAAAATGGAACTCCACTGTGCACATCTCCAAGACTGACAACTGTATCTTAAAAAACCAAGATTCAAACAAGTGCTCACCACACACTGCCAGTACAGCAGCTGCACCGACCCCACTGTTTGCAACCTAACCTAAAGACTTACAATGGATGGCCTTGGACACAGCCTCCCAGTTGTCTCTTGAAGCTCCTGAGTTACAGAGTTCTTCCTTCCATAGCTACAATGACCATTTTAAAGGGGACTGAAACATAGTCTAGTGCTCTCTTCTCCCCATTGCCCTCCCCAAAATCTCAGGAAACTAATTAGAAACCATGATTACTTGCAGCTCCAGCACAGAAGACAGTCAAGCAGTATTCACAACTGTTTTGAATGCTTGAATGTTCTCTCCTTTGAAAGCACATTTCGCTGTCCCTTACGGCTGTAACGCTAGTTGCTCCTCTCTACAGTTGAATCCCAGGAGACTGAGAACAGAAAGGAGCAATGAGTATATTCTCATTGTATAGTTGCTAAGTTTGCAGTGCCTTTGTTTTCACACTACCTTGCTTCTCAAGCCTCACAAGACATGAGCCAGCGCCCCGGCACACTTCTCATATTTACTATGCCACAAATGCGTATCTCCCATCCCATTCTTCCAGCTACCGTGGCTTTTTGCCCCTAAGGGAGGTAGGGCTTTCAGATGGATGTTGTAATCAAGCTCTCTCAAAAGTATTCCTGAATGTTTGTTAAAGCTACCTGATGGATAGAAAGTAGTGAAAAGCAATTCTGATCCGAATTTATAAAAATGTTCATGGCCTAGGAAAACAAACAAACAAAACAAATTCAATAACCTTTCTAGTTTTCTGACTCAAGTAAGCATTTAACAAAGCAAAGCACAAATCCATTTGGTTTCCTGCAAATAAGTAAGTGGCAGTGGATGCATTCAATTCTGGCGACACAGAGTCTGTCACTAGTAGCTTTAGCTTATTTTCTGTTTGTTAAAGCCAGCCATGCAATTGCAAGTAACTCAATAAATCATGTCCCAGCTGGGATTGCTCTGTGTGCCATGCCCTATTTCTGCCAGACATTACAGAACCTTTGCCTTTCCGCGCAGGTTTTTCTTCTGCATTTGGACACCAAGAGACCGAATCCACCCGGGGGACCGAAAGTTAAACCGGGAGAATCCGTATCAGGGCAACATCGGTGTTGACTTCGCACCAGCACCAGAACAAACAGGTTCAGTGCGAAGCTCGCATGACCATCGGAACACAGCCACCGAAAGCTGCCAAACCACTCGGGTTTTGACCCAGGCTGATCAAAGAACGTTGTGTAATCTCTTTTTTGGCTGGGCACGAGCACAGGACCGGATCGGTCCACGAGACCGGGTGTCCCACGTACTTCCAAAGTAAGGGTGACATTTCAACAAAGGAAGGACATAGAATTATGTATTACTACATGTTTTGTTGACTCTTCCCTCCCCCCTATATATAACCAGGTCATGTTCACCGCACAAACCACCGGTCGGTCCGGGACAGGCTGCAAAATTCTACGGACAGGTTGCATTTCTGTGGACCGCGCTGGCAGCCCCCGCCCGCGGTGCCCAAGCCCCCTGGTCACCCCGCCAGGCGCTGCCACCGTTACCAGAGCGCCCTTCCACAAAATACATCGTCTTAACGACGAGGCACCGGCCCGGCACTCCAACTCCCAAAGGCGACCTCCGGCGGCACCGCACCGCTCACCTCCCAGGCGCCCCCGGCCCGCTGCCGGCCTCCCCGCGCCGCGGCCCCGCCAGACCCCCCGGGCCCTCCTCACCTGCACGGCGGCCGAGGCGGCCCTGGCGCGCGCCCCGGAGCTGCAGGC